>CM059429.1:87769826-87854715 GCA_030390025.1 Squalus acanthias | reverse complement strand
CCACCACCAGCCCATCCATCCCAACCCAACCTACCCCACCACCCAGCCCATCCAACCCACCCCACCCCACCCCAACACCCAGCCCATCCATCCCAACCTACACCACCACCCAGCCCATCCATCCCAACCTACACCACCACCCAGCCCATCCATCCCAACCCACCCCACCCCACCACCCAGCCCATCCATCCCAACCCACCCCACCCCACCACCCAGCCCATCCATCCCAACCCACCCCACCACCCAGCCCATCCATCCCACCCCACCCCACCACCCAGCCCATCCAATCCAACCCACCCCACCCCACCACCCAGCCCATCCAATCCAACCCACCCCACCCACCCCACCCCACCACCCAGCCCATCCAATCCAACCCACCCCACCCCACCACCCAGCCCATCCATCCCAACCTACACCACCACCCAGCCCATCAAACCCACCCCACCACCCAGCCCATCCATCCCAGCCCATCCATCCCAACCTACACCACCACCCAGCCCATCTGTCTCAATCTACCCCACCACCCAGCCCATCCATCCCAACCTACACCACCACCCAGCTCATCCATCCCAACCCAACCCACCCCACCACCCCACCACCCAGCCCATCCATCCCACCCCACCCCACCACCCAGCCCATCCAATCCAATCCAATCCAACCCACCCCACCCCACCACCCAGCCCATCCAATCCAATCCAACCCACCCCACCCCACCCAGCCCATCCATCCCACCCCACCCCACCACCCAGCCCATCCAACCCAACCTACCCCACTACTCAGCCCACAGACCCAGCCTAAACCATCATCCAACTGAATCAACTCAATGCACCTCACCACTCAACCCATCCATCCCAACCCAACCCAACAAATCCCACCATCCAACCCCATTCAACACAAGCCAGCCCACCACCCAGCCCCATTCAACCCAGCCCACCCCACCACCTCACCACACCACCCAGCCCCATTCAACACAACCCAGCCCACCACCCAGCCCCATTCAACCCAGCCCACTCCATCGTCCATTGTACATTTTACTGATGTTCCATCCTCTAATAGGAACTTATTATCTGCCTGTGCAGCCTGAGTGCACTCAAACTTCAATGTGTAAACTTTGTACGGCAGCACAATGGGAAAACAAGTTGGAGGATCAAGTGCCGATGTCTCCGTGATTTGAATCCCCCTCCCCGTTTTTCTGGGGAATTACATGAATCAATTGCACTGACTGCCCTATTCCTCCTCTCTGCAAACCCATCGAGTTTTCTTTCCTACTTGTGTTATGAATCTTGGTCTGTGTGTTCTTTATTTCGAATCAATTTAAGGAAATTGCAAAGTTGGGTTTACTATCTAACTACTCTTTTTGACAACTGCACAGTTAATGAGAGTCTCTTGCTAGCTTTTTTTTTGCTTTTAGGAATTATTAATTTTTTTGTTGATTAAATCCTGGGTTACTCACCACTGGAATGTGTCCCTGCAGTCTCCCAATGAGGTGTACACATGGAAGCGAAGAGCTCCATTGGACAGTACTGGCGCTGGCTCCCCAAGGGATAAGTTCTTCTATCAGTCCGGGAATGTGAAACAGACCAACTGCGTAACCCTGACAGGAACCAACCAGGTGATTCGAGCTGTTGCTGCCAGAGAAGTGCCTCTAAGTGAAATCTACCCAAAAGGTTAGTGTGGTGCTGAGGTTCTGCATACAGTCCCTTTAGATAGAGGTATCATCATGTCAGGCTCTCAGGTCAGAACAGAACCATATTCGTAGCTTTCAACATTAACCGTGAGATCCACCACCTGCTCTCTGTACCCCATTCCCTTCTTCTTCTTCTTAGGCAGTCCCTCGGAACCGAGGATGACTTGCTTCCACACTAAAAATGAGTTCTCAGGTGACTGATGAGTCCAATGCGGGACCTACAGTCTCTGTCACAGGTGGGGTAGACGGTGGTTGAAGGGGCGGCTGGGTGGGGTGCTTGGGTTGACGTGCGCTCCTTCCGCTGTTTGCGCTTGGCTTCCGCTTGCTCCCGGCGAAGAGACTCGAGGTGTTCGGCGCCTTCCCGGTTGCTTCTCCTCCACTTTGTTCGGTCTTGGGCCAGGGATTCCCAGGTGTCAGTGGGGATGTTGCACTTTTCAAGGAGGCTTTGAGGGTGTCCTTGAAGCGTTTCCTTTGCCCACCTGGGGCTCTCTTGCCGTGTTGGAGGTCCGAGTAGAACGCTTGTTTTGGGAGTCTCGTATCGGGCATGCGGACGATGTGGCCCGTCCATCGGAGCTGATCGAGCGTGGTCAAAGCTTCGATGCTGGGGATGTTGGCCTGAGCGAGAACACTGACGTTGGTGCGCCTATCCTGCCAATGGATTTGCAGGATCTTGCGGAGGCAGCGTTGGTGGTACCTCTCCAGTGCTTTGAGGTGCCTGCTGTACATGGTCCATGTCTCTGAAGCATACAGGAGGGCGGGTATCACTACTGCTCTGTAGACCATGAGCTTGGTGCTGGGTTTGAGGTCCTGGTCTTCAAACACTCTCTTTCTCAGGCGACCGAAGGCTGCACTGGCACACTGAAGGCGGTGTTGGACTTCGTCATCGACATCTGCCCTTGTTGACAGTAGGCTCCCGAGGTATGGAAAGTGGTCCACGTTGTCCAAGGCCTCGTCATGGATTTTGATAATCGGGGAGCAGTACTGTGTGGCGGGGGCAGGTTGGTAGAGGACCTTTGTCTTACGGATGTTTAGTGTAAGGCCCATGCTCTCGTACACTTCAGTGAAGGTGTTGACGATGGTTTGGAGTTCGACCTCAGAGTGTGCACAGACGCAAGCGTCGTCTGCATACTGTAATTCGATGACAGAGGATGGGACGACCTTGGATCTGGACTGGAGGCGACGGAGGTTGAACAGTTTCCGTTTGTTCTGTAGATTAGCTCCACTCCAGCGGGGAGCTTACTGAGGGCGAGATGGAGCATTGCAGCCAGGAAGATCGAGAAGAGCATTGGTGCGATGACACAGCCTTGCTTGACCCCGGTCCGTACGTGAATTGGGTCTATGGTGGATTCCCACTAAAGTGCTGACCACCCAACTTCCTTTCCTGGCCTGCATGCTAGCTGTCATTGTAAATGGTTTCCTCTCTTAGGGCACTGTCCTCCTCCCTTTCAAAACCACTATCATCGCTCCCTTTCTCAAAACAAGCCAACTCAATCCTCTGTTTTTGCAAACGACTGCCCCATCTCCAACCTCCCTTACCTCTCCAAAGTCCTTGAACGTCTTTTTGCCACACAGATCCGTGCCCATCTCTCCTGCTGCTTGCTGTTTCAATCTCTCTAATCAGTTTTCCAACTCTCCCAAAACACAAACGGCCCTAACATAAGCCAAGAACAACTTCCTCTGTGACTGTGATTGTGAGGTCGCACAACACCAGGTTATAGTCCAACAGTTTTATTTGAAATCACAAGCTTTCGGAGCTATCGATCGGAGCTATCGATTGCCCCTTCCTCAGGTGAAGTAGTACTTCACCTGAGGAAGGGGCGATCGATAGCTCCGAAAGCTTGTGATTTCAAATAAAACTGTTGGACTATAACCTGGTGTTGTGCGACCTCTCAATTTTGTCCACCCCAGTCCAACACCGGCATCTCCGCATCATGACTGTGATTGTGACCATGGTGCATTATCCCTCCTTGACCTCTTTGTAGCCGTCAACACAGATGACCATACCATTCTCCTCCAATGCTTCTCTTCCATTGTTCAGCTCGGTGGGACTGCCCCAGTTTGGTTTCACTCTTATCTATCTAGTTGTAGAGTACAGCATCTCTAGCAATGGCTTCTCCTCCTGCCCCCACATTGTCGCTTTGGGAGTTCCTCAAGGATCTGTCCTTGGGCCCCCTCCTCTTCCTTGACATTATCCTCAGACATGGGGACAGCTTCCACATGTATACTGATGACACCCAGCTCTACATCTCTGCTGTCTTCCATGACCCCTGGCTCCAGTACAACATAAAATCTTGGATGAGCTGCATTTTCCTCCAGCTAAACAATTAGGAAGACGAAAGCCAGTGTCTCTAGTCCCTGCTGCAACATGCAAACCCCTACCACTGACTCCACCCCTGCTACCTGGGCACTCCCTTAGCCTAAACCAGACTGTTTGCAACCTCCGCGTTCTGTTTAACTCTGAGCTGAGTTCCTGACCACACATCTTCTCCATCACAAACATCACCTATTTCCATCTCCACAAATCACCCACCTCCTCCCCTCCCTAAGCTCACTTGCTGCTGAAACCCTCATCCATGTTTTTGACCTCTCCAGACTCGACTGTTTCAATGCCGACCTGGCCCAATGCCTACCTGGCCAGTCTCTCACCCTCTGTAAACTTCAGTTCGTTCAAAACTCATGCGGTCCAAATCCTAACTCGCACCAACGCCCGCTTACCCATCGCCCCT
This sequence comes from Squalus acanthias, assembly GCA_030390025.1. NCBI lineage: Eukaryota > Metazoa > Chordata > Chondrichthyes > Squaliformes > Squalidae > Squalus > Squalus acanthias. The sequence goes on along the minus strand of CM059429.1, from coordinate 87,850,302 downwards.
GGGCTCGCTGACCTACATTGGCGCCCGGTCCCCCAATGCCTCAAATGTAAAATTCTCATTTTTGTGTTTAAACCCCTCCATGGCCTCGCCCCTCCCTATCTCTGTAACCTCCTCCAGCCCTGCAAACCATCCTGAACTCTCCATTCCTCTGACTCCAGTGTCTTATGCATCCCCCCTTCTTTTGCCCACCATTGGTGTTTGTGCCTTCAGCCACCCAGATCCCACACTCTGGAATTTATCCCCTAAACCCCTCTGCATCTTCACTTCTCTCTCTCTCTCGCCTCCTCCTTTAAGACCCTACTTAAAACCCACCTCTTTGACCAAGCGTTTAGTCAACGCTCCTTATTTCCTCTGTAAAGCGCCTTGGGACATTTGTCTACATTAAAGGCACTATATAAAGGCAACTTGTTGGTCTTTTGGCATGATCATCTATCTCTATTAAATCACCTGCTGACGCGTGTAGTCCTAGTGAATGTAGCAATAAAATAACCACAGCACTTCTTTCTCAAACTTTTCAATCTAATTTAGTGAAGTTGTGTATTAGATTTATAGGGTTAGATTTTAACTTGGGCCATTCGGCGTAAACTGAACTGCAGCAGCCTGAAAATGACTTCCCATCCTGTTTACAGCTGCCCCCATCTTCAACAGGGCCGACCGCTGGGCAGCTGAAGAAACCGCTTGTCTCAGACCTTGTTGTTACAACTATACCCGGAGTGGTATGATGCTATCTGGTGGAATACTATTATACCCAGTGTGATATGATGATACCCCATTTGACATGACTGTACCTGGTGTGATACAACTATGCTTGGTGTGATTTGATGATATATAATATAATATTACTTTACTGAGTATGATATGACTATACCCAATGTGATCTGATGACACCCAGTGTTTTTTTTAATTCGTTTATGGGATGTGGGCGTCGCTGGCAAGGCCAGCATTTATTGCCCATCCCTAGTTGCCCTTGAGAAGGTGGTGGATGAGCCGCCTTCTTGAACCACTGTGGTCCATGCGGTGAAGGTACTCCCACAGTGCTGTTAGGGAGGGAGTTCCAGGATTTTGACCCAGCAACGATGAAGGAACAGCAATAGATTTCCAAGTCGGGATGGTGTGTGACTCGGAGGGGAACTTGGAGGTGATGGTGTTCCCATGCGTCTGCTGCCCTTGTCCTTCTAGGTGGAAGAGGTTGCAGGTTTGGGAGGGGCTGTTGAAGAAGCCTTGGCGAGTTGCTGCAGTGCATCTTGTAGATGGTACACACTGCAGCCATGGTGCGCCGGTGGTGGAGGGAGTGAATGTTTAAGGTGGTGGATGGGGTGCCAATCAAGCGGGCTGCTTTGTCCTGGATGGTGTCGAGCTTCTTGAGTGTTGTTGGAACTGCACTCATCCAGGCAAGTGGAGAGTATTCCATCACACTCCTGACTTGGATTATACTATTCCCAGTGTGATTAATCTCTCCCTATAGCAGTGTTCCAGCATCCGCAATGATCTGCTGGTTTCAGTACTTTGTCTCAGTTTTTTAAGTTGATGCTTCTAAAGAAAAAAATCATCAGAATTCTGAAGTTATTTATGAGTAACAGACGTGATCGCTTCTTACCCAGAACTTGTTAAAAATAAACCTATTTTCCCTCACATTCCAGTTTTAAATGATAGAAGTGAATTAGCCCACACACAGTCATCTTTGTGTTTAGTCACAAGAGATTGGCTATAAATATGTTCATAGCATAAGAACATAAGAAATAGGAGCAGGAGTAGGCCATTTGGCCCCTCGAGCCTGCTCCGCCATTCAATAAGATCATGGCTGATCTGATCTTGGCTTCAACTCCACTTCCCCACCCGCTCCCCATAACCCTTGACTCCCCTGTAGTTCAAAAATCTGTCTATCTCAGCCTTGAATATATTCACTGACTCGGCCTCCACAGCTCTCTGGGATAGAGCATTCCAAAGATTCACGACCCTCTGAGAGAAGAAATTCCTATCATCTCCGTTTTAAATGGACGACCCCTTATCCTGAATACATGCTCCATTAGTGTGGTCCCATCATATTAGCCGTGGACTCTTTAATGGGCAAGGAATTCTTGTAGGCTGCGTCTATTTGCAACACAAGTGGGTTGGACCAAATTTCTGATTGGTCCCCTTGGAGCATGCGCAGTCCCAAAACGGTCTTCAGGCTCCCCAGATGGTCTTCAGGCTTCCCCATACGGAAGCACATGTGCAGAAGGACTGAAAGGTCTTGCTAGCACTCACTCCCGTTCTTGTATTGTGACAGCGGCAGTTCAGGCTCCCCAGAAACATTTTATTTTTTAAATAAAAAGTCACTGTGAAATTAATCCTGCTGCTGAACGTAAAAAAGAAAGAACTTGCATTTATATAGCGCCTTTACCTCGTCAGGACGTCCCACAGCTCTTCACAGCCAAAGAGGTACTTTTGAAGTGTAGTCACTGTTGTAATGTAGGGAAACAGCAGTGAGATAATGACATATTATCTGTTTCAGTGATGTTGTTTGGGAGAGGAATGTCAGCCAGGACACCGGGGAGAACTCCTTGCTCTTCTTCCAATCGTGCCATGCGATTTTTAGCATCCACCTGAACAGACAGGTGGGGCCTCAGTTTAATGTCTCATCCGAAGGTTGGCATCTCTGACAATGCAGCACTCCCTCAGCACTGCATTGTGAGTGCCGGCCTGGATTATGTCTCTAAAGTGGGACTTGAACTCACGAGCTTCTGACTCAGAGGCGTGACTGACACTTGACAAACTGTCAGATGTATGAAACATCAATCTGATCTCTAATTAACCTGGAAATCTGGCCACGCAGAATTGGCCTCTACTTGGCCTAGAAAGGCACTCACCATATTACACATGTACACTTCAGCAGCAGAATAATACATCGAGCATTAAATAGTAAAATACTTACAATGCAGCAACGTCAAGTGGTGGTGCTGCTCATTCACCTTAAATAAGAATAGTGTGGGAGTAAAGGGGCTATTGACCAGCCAGGATCACCAGTGCTATTGTGCTATTGATTTGTGTTCTTTTCCTGTAGATGTGAAGCCTCCAAACACTGCGGGATACTTGGAAGTAACAGATCTGAACTCCAAAAAGATTAAATATATTCCCATTCCAAGGTGAGGAAACCACTAAATGGAATAGTTTCAGAAACATAGGAACAGCAGTTGGCCATTCAGCCCCTCGAGTTTGTTCCTCCATTCAGTTAGATCATGGCTGATCTGTATCTTAACTCCATCCACCTGCCTTGGTTCCATATCCCTTAATACCCTTGCCGAATAAAAATCTATCAATCTCAATTTTTAAATTTTCAATTGGCCCCTAGCCTCAGCAGTTTTTTGGGAAGAGAGTTGCAGATTTCCACAACCCTTTGTGTGAATATGTGCTTCCTGACATCAGCCCTGAACAGTCTAGCTCAAATATTAGGGGATATTAATCAGCTCATATTTATTTCAGGTACAAACATCAACCAATGGATAGAAAATTGTAGGGAGCCCACCCATAATGTTTCCACTTGTGGGGGAGACCAAAACTCGGGGTCATTAATATAAGATAGTCACTAATAAATCCAGTAGGGAATTCAGGAGAAACTTCTTTACCCAGAGAGTGGTGAGAATGTGGAACTCGCTACCACAGGGAGTAGTAGAGGCGAATAGCAGAGATGCATTTAAGGGGAAGCTAGATAAACACATGAGGGAGAAAGGAATAGAAGGTTTTACGGATATGGTTAGATGAAGAGGACTGGGAGGAGGCATGGACTGGTTGGGCTGAATGGCCTGTTTTGGTGCTGTAAGTGATGTGTAATTCTATGTAACCTTTCCCAATATGCACTCCTGGCAGAAGAGGCTCCGTGCCGGGAGCACCCATTTGGAAATTTGTCCCTCTAGTGTTAGCATACTCCTGGAGTAGGGCTTGAACTCACAACCATCTGGCTCAGAACTGGCCAGTTGGACTCCCAGTTGTTTTACACTGGGCTGGCTATACTGGTACTGTTGTGCTTTTCTTTCTTGCAGTGCGCTTTCCACCTCTCCGTACACTCAGTGGCTATCTAAGATCTCAGACACAGATGTCCTGCTAGCACCCATGGGAGCTGGAGGAGTGGCGACGGTGGATATGGGAGGGCACGTGCGGCTTTGGGAAACTGGATTTGATCATTTACAGCGCTCCCTGCTGGAGTGGAGAAACATGATTGGCCAGGAGGATGGACGACCCCTGCAGGTACAGGACCATTCAGAATAAACTTTAAGGATAAAAACTAGGAAACAAACTCTTGTTGCTGTTGAAAGAAAAAAAAGAAAGAACTTACATTTATATAGCGCCTTTCACGACCTCAGGATGTCCCACACCACTTTACAGCCAATGAAGGGTGTCGTAAGAATGAGCCTTACGCGTGGTGAACTTAAAGTAAGCTTTAATCAACTAAAAGGTGCTACATACAAAAGAGGTCTTACTCTATGCCTCTCCAGGATCCAACTGATCAGTCCAGTATTTATCCTGGACTAATCACAGGAAGTGATGCAATAAAGTTCGAGTCACAGGAAGCTGTATTGTGTTACCACATTCTCCCCCCGCAAAAGATTAGGAGGCCGGGATGCTCCCTCCATTTCGTAGCCGCTGGACGAGGGAGAGCTGCACCCGTTTGGGTTCTCGTTGCGGTAGAGGGCCCCTAGCCCGTTTACCCGCCGCGGGCCGTGGACCAGAGTCCGAGTGATCCAGCCCGCTCTGTGAGGGGTCAGGACGATCCTGACTGTGTACTGGTGCCCGAACGGGTGTCGGGCAGGGCTGTGGCAGATCCGTTTCCGAGCGTACGGTACGGGGTGGATCGTGGCTGCGCGTGCGAGCCCCGACGGGCTCATAGTCAGTCTGCCCCAGGTCGGCACGCTGGAGTGAGGTACCAGCCGGCGTCAGATCCAGATCGTGATGAGAGGCACCTGGCGAGCCCAGAGATGTGCCTGGTACAATATCATCCCCTGGTGTCCCTCTATGTTTCAGCGGGCAGGGAGCCAGATCCCGCAATGACACGGTAGATTCCCGACCGTCAGGATACCGAATATAGGCGTAGGTAGGGTTGACGTCAGTGAGCTCAACTTCATCTACCAGGGGGTCATTCTTAGATGCCCGGACATATCTTCGGAGTAGCACTGGTCTCGGTGCAGTCAGCCACGACGGGAGAGATATCCCATAGGATGAGCGACGCTGAAATCGGAAGAACCGTTCATGAGGCGTCGTATTTGTGGCGGTCGAAAGGAGGGACCGTGTGGAGTGTAATGCGTCTGGAAGTACTGCTTCCCATTGCTGGTTGGGTAGGCCCCGAGATCTCAAAGCCAGACGTACCGCATTCCAGATGATAGCATTAAAACACTCGACTTGCCCATTCCCGACCGGATGATAAGGCGTCGTTCTGCTGGCAGCAATATCCCGTTCCGAGAGATAGGCCTTGAGTTCTCCTGACATAAAAGAAGGGCCCCGATCCGAATGAACATAGGATGCCATGCCACAGAAAGCAAATACCTGCTCAAGGCAGCTGATAACCGTGGTCGTCAGCATATTGGGGCAGGGAAAAGCAAACGGAAAACGGGAATACTCATCGACCATGGTCAACAGATAAGTGTTGCGAGTTGAAGAGGGCAACGGCCCCTTAAAATCGATGCTAAGCCGTTGCATTGGCTGGGTCGCATGTATGAGTATACCACCCGAGGGGCGGAAAAACTGAGGTTTCAATTCCGCACAGACTCTGCAGTCCGAGCACATCTTCTTTACATCCCCAGTAGAGCATGGGAGATTTCGGGACTGCACGAAGTGTAGCATGCGAGTAACGCCCGGATGACACAACCCATCATGGATGTCTACGAGCGTAGAGGGTGCCATGGCGGAGCAGAATGCTCGTGAGAGGGTATCCGGAGCCACATTCTCCTTGCCAGGTCGATAGTGGATGGTGTAACCAAAGGAGGCCAATTCCAGCCGCCAAAGCTGGATTTTATTATTTTTAATTTTGGTCCGTTTTCGATTATTGAGCATGAAGGCGACCGATCGCTGGTCTGTGATTAAGGTAAAGTGCTGGCGAGCTAGGAGATGAGTCCACTTCCGTACTGCCTCTATGATGGCTGTAGCTTCTTTCTCGACTGGAGGATAATGTAGCTCAGCCCCTTGAAAAGTCCTGGACAAAAATGCCACCGGACGACCTTCCTGATTCAGAGTGGCCGAGATCGCCACCTCCGAGGCATCACACTCAACAACAAAAGGAAGACTCTCATCGATGGAGTGAAGAGCCGCTTTCTCCAACTGTTTTTTCAGGAGGTTAAAGGCTGCAACAGCCGATGTGTCTAGTGGGAATGTGCTGGCCTTCAGTAGAGGTTGGATTCGGTCCGAGAAGTTAGGAATCCATTTAGCATAGTATGCAAACAGGCCGAGGGTCCGGCGCAAGGAGGCCGGATTCTTAGGTGGCGGGAGTTCTTGGAGTGGGCGAAGCCTTTCAGGGTCAGGTTTAATGATGCCATTGCCCACACAATAGCCAAGGATGTTGATGGTTGGTTGTGACTCAATGGATTTAGCCGCATTTAATGTCAAATTACGGTGCTGGAGTGCATCCCAAAATCGTTGGAGATTGGCGTCATGTTCCTGCTGATTGCGACCTGCGACAGTAATATTGTCCAGATAAGGAAACGTATCCTTCAAGTCTTCCTGTTTGACCAGGTCATCCATTGCTCGCTGGAAGACAGCCACTCCATTCGTGACCCCAAAGGGGAGGCGACGAAATTGATACAGCCGTCCATTGGCTTCAAAGGCCGTATACTGCTTGTCTGAGACCTTCAAGGGTACCTGATGACAGGCACTTTTCAGATCATATGTTGAGAACACCGTGTACTCAGCCAGTTTATTAACCATATCATCGATGCGCGGCAATGGGTATGCGTCCAAATCCGTATATTGATTGATGGTCTGTGAATAGTCAATGCACAGCCATTTCTTGTGAGGTTGTAGAGGGTTCTTAACAATAACGACCTGGGCGCGCCATGGCGACGAACAAGGCTCGATGATATCCTCTGCTAAAAGCCGAGAAATCTCAGCCGCAATAAAAGACTGGTCTTCCTGACTGAAACGTCGTGACTTTGTTATAATCGGTTTGCATCGAGGAGGGATACTGATAAACAGTGAGGGTTCATCCAGTGAAGCTGCTGACAATGCACAGAACGGTAATCGAGGTCGTATATTAGAAATAGTGAGTTCAGGTTTGGATCCGCCGAACTCAATGGTGAGCTTCTTATGCTGCTTTTGAAAATCCAGCCCTAAGATAAGATCACTACATAAATTCTTGAGCACCGAAAGCCGGGTGGAGGGATACCTGTGACCATTAAGTGTTATTTCAACCATACAAAAGCCAGAAATTCTAGTATTAAGTGATGACTGAGCCATCGCAATTGCCTGGTCCGATGGGAAAACATGTAGCTTTAACTCTGCAACAATCTGTTCCCTAATGAAACTATCAGTGCTACCTGAGTCAATTAAGGCATCTAAAGTATGTCCATAGATACATAGATACATAGAAGATAGGAGCAGGAGTAGGCCATCCGGCCCTTCGAGCCTGCTCCGCCATTTAATGAGATCATGGCTGATCCTCCAATTCAGTATCCCGTCCCCGCCTTCTCTCCGTAACCCTTAACCCCTTTTGCCTGTAGAAATACATCTAATTCCCTCTTAAATATATTTAATGAGCTGGCGTACACTGCCCTCTGTGGCAATGAGTTCCACAGGTTCACCACCCTCTGAGTGAAGAAATTCCCCCTCATTTCTGTCCTAAATGGTTTAGCCCTTATCCTTAAATTATGTCCTCTAGTTCTGTTCTCACCCGCCAAGGGAAACATTCCTTCTGCATCTAGTCTGTCTAGACCTGTCAGAATTTTATACACTTCTATGAGGTCCCCTCTCAATCTTCTAAACTCCAGTGTGTACATCCCTAAACTACATAGTCTCTCCTCATAGGTCAATCCCGCCATTCCTGGTATCAGCCTGGTGAATCGCTGCTGCACCCCCTCCATGGCAAGAACATCTTTCCTCAGATGAGGCGACCAAAACTGTACACAGTACTCGAGGTGTGGTCTCACCAGTGCCCTGTACAGCTGCAGCAAGGTATCCCTGTTCCTGTATTCCAACCCTTTTGCTATGAAGGCCAGCATACCGTTTGCCTTCTTGATCGCCTGTTGCACCTGCATGCTCGCCTTCAGTGACTGGTGTACAAGAACACCCAGGTCTCTCTGTACTTCCCCCTCTCCCAATTTATTGCCATTTAAATAATAATTTGCCCTCCCGTTCCTGCACCCAAGGTGGATAACTTCGCACTTGTCCACATTATAGTGCATCTGCCATTTATCCGCCCAATCACCCAGTCTGTCCAAATCGCTCTGGAGCTTCCTGGTCTCCTCCTCTGAGCCCACCCCCCCTCCTAGTTTAGTGTCGTCTGCAAATTTGGAAATGCTGCATCCGTAGATACATAGATACATAGAAGATAGGAGCAGGAGTAGGCCATCCGGCCCTTCGAGCCTGCTCCGCCATTTAATGAGATCATGGCTGATCCTTCAATTCAGTATCCCGTCCCCGCCTTCTCTCCGTAACCCTTAACCCCTTTTGCCTGTAGAAATATATCTAATTCCCTCTTAAATATATTTAATGAGCTGGCGTACACTGCCCTCTGTGGCAATGAGTTCCACAGGTTCACCACTCTCTGAGTGAAGAAATTCCCCCTCATTTCTGTCCTAAATGGTTTAGCCCTTATCCTTAAATTATGTCCTCTAGTTCTGTCCTCACCCGCCAAGGGAAACATTCCTTCTGCATCTAATCTGTCTAGACCTGTCAGAATTTTATACACTTCTATGAGGTCCCCTCTCAATCTTCTAAACTCCAGTGTGTACATCCCTAAACTACATAGTCTCTCCTCATAGGTCAATCCCGCCATTCCTGGTATCAGCCTGGTGAATCGCCGCTGCACCCCCTCCATGGCAAGAACATCTTTCCTCAGATGAGGCGACCAAAACTGTACACAGTACTCGAGGTGTGGTCTCACCAGTGCCCTGTACAGCTGCAGCAAGGTATCCCTGTTCCTGTATTCCAACCCTTTTGCTATGAAGGCCAGCATACCGTTTGCCTTCTTGACCGCCTGTTGCACCTGCATGCTCGCCTTCAGTGACTGGTGTACAAGAACACCCAGGTCTCTCTGTACTTCCCCCTCTCCCAATTTATTGCCATTTAAATAATAATTTGCCCTCCCGTTCCTGCACCCAAGGTGGATAACTTCGCACTTGTCCACATTATAGTGCATCTGCCATTTATCCGCCCAATCACCCAGTCTGTCCAAATCGCTCTGGAGCTTCCTGGTCTCCTCCTCTGAGCCCACCCCCCCTCCTAGTTTAGTGTCGTCTGCAAATTTGGAAATGCTGCATTCGACTCCCTGATCCAGGTCATTAATATAAATTGTGAACAGCTGGGGACCCAGGACAGATCCCTGTGGTACCCCACTTGTTACTGCCTGCCATTCAGAAAATGAGCCGTTTATTCCAACTCTCTGTTTTCTATCTGACAGCCAGTTCTCTATCCACGTCAATACTTTCCCCTTTATCCCATGAGCTTCAATTTTCCATGCTAATCTTTTATGTGGGACCTTATCGAAGGCCTTTTGGAAGTCCAGGTACACCACATCTACTGGCTCTCCCCCATCTATTTTACCAGTTACTCCCTCAAAAAATTCCAATAGATTAGTCAAGCACGATTTACCCTTTGTAAATCCATGTTGACTCTGTCCTATCCTGTCCCCATTTGCTAAGTGCTCGGCTATTTCATCCTTAATGATGGACTCCAGCATTTTGCCCACAACTGATGTAAGGCTTACAGGTCTGTAATTACCTGCTTTTTCCCTACCCCCCTTTTTGAATAGTGGGGTAACGTTAGCTACCCTCCAATCCATGGGCACTGTTCCCGAGTCTAATGAATTCTGAAAAATCATGCTTAGTGCATCCGCTATCTCTAGGGCCACCTCCTTCAGTACCCTAGGATGCATGTTATCAGGCCCTGGGGATTTGTCCGCCTTCAATCCCTTTAGCTTCCTTAACACCATATCCTTAGAGATATTGATTTGCGTCAGTTCCTCCTTTGCCAATGTCCCTATTTTTCCCGATATCCCAGGGAGGTTTTTTGTGTCTTCCTTCGTAAAGACTGACCCAAAGTATGCATTTAGTTGGTCTGCCATTTCCTTATTTCCCATTATATATTCCCCCGTATCTGACTGCAATGGACCAACTTTGGTTTTCACCAGTCTTTTCCTCTTGATATACTTATAAAAGCTTTTGGAGTTAGTTTTTATATTTTCCGCCAGCTTGCTTTCGTAAGCTATTTTGCCCTTCTTGATTAAGCCCTTTGCCCTCCTTTGCTCTATCTTAAACTGTTCCCAATCTTCCGCTCTGGCGCGTTTTTTTGGCTATTTTATACGCCCTATCTTTGGATTTTATGCTGTCTCTAATTTCCCCTGTTATCCACGGTTGAGTCACCTTTTTAGATTTCCTTTTATGCCAGATTGGTATAAACAATTTTTGCAATTTTGTCATTCTATCTTTAAATGCTTGCCATTGTTTATCTACCTCCAGTCCTCCCAGGAACGTTGTCCAATCAGACCTACTCAGTTCCCGTCTAATGGCATCATAATTCCCCTTGTTTAAATTCAGGACCTGAGTCTCTGAGTCAATTTCTTCGCTCTCCATTTCGAGTGAGAAATCGATCATGTTATGATCGCTCTGACCCAAGGGTCCCCGTACAACAAGATTACTAATTAGTCCCTTCTCATTGCACAGTACCCAGTCCAATATAGCCTGTTCCCGAGTTGGTTCCTCGACATATTGATCCAGATAACCATCCCTTAAACACTCAAGGAATTCCTCCTCCTCATTATTTTTACTGACTCCCTGATCCAGGTCATTAATGTAAATTGTGAACAGCTGGGGACCCAGGACAGATCCCTGTGGTACCCCACTTGTTACTGCCTGCCATTCAGAAAATGAGCCGTTTATTCCAACTCTCTGTTTTCTATCTGACAGCCAGTTCTCTATCCACGTCAATACTTTCCCCTTTATCCCATGAGCTTCAATTTTCCCTGCTAATCTTTTATGTGGGACCTTATCGAAGGCCTTTTGGAAGTCCAGGTACACCACATCTACTGGCTCTCCCCCATCTATTTTACCAGTTACTCCCTCAAAAAATTCCAATAGATTAGTCAAGCACGATTTACCCTTTGTAAATCCATGTTGACTCTGTCCTATCCTGTCCCCATTTGCTAAGTGCTCCGCTATTTCATCCTTAATGATGGACTCCAGCATTTTGCCCACAACTGATGTAAGGCTTACAGGTCTGTAATTACCTGCTTTTTCCCTACCCCCCTTTTTGAATAGTGGGGTAACGTTAGCTACCCTCCAATCCATGGGCACTGTTCCCGTGTCTAATGAATTCTGAAAAATCATACTTAGTGCATCCGCTATCTCTAGGGCCACCTCCTTCAGCACCCTAGGATGCATGTTATCAGGCCCTGGGGATTTGTCCGCCTTCAATCCCTTTAGCTTCCTTAACACCATATCCTTAGAGATATTGACTTGCGTCAGTTCCTCCTTTGCAAATGTCCCTATTTTTCCCGATATCCCAGGGAGGTTTTTTGTGTCTTCCTTCGTAAAGACTGACCCAAAGTATGCATTTAGTTGGTCTGCCATTTCCTTATTTCCCGTTATATATTCCCCCGTATCTGACTGCAATGGGCCAACTTTGGTTTTCACCAGTCTTTTCCTCTTGATATACTTATAAAAGCTTTTGGAGTTAGTTTTTATATTTTCCGCCAGCTTGCTTTCGTAAGCTATTTTGCCCCTCTTGATTAAGCCCTTTGTCCTCCTTTGCTCTATCTTAAACTGTTCCCAATCTTCCGCTCTGGCGCTTTTTTTGGCTATTTTATACGCCCTATCTTTGGATTTTATGCTGTCTCTAATTTCCCCTGTTATCCACGGTTGAGTCACCTTTTTAGATTTCCTTTTATGCCAGATTGGTATAAACAATTTTTGCAATTTTGTCATTCTATCTTTAAATGCTTGCCATTGTTTATCTACCTCCAGTCCTCCCAGGAACGTTGTCCAATCAGACCTACTCAGTTCCCGTCTAATGGCATCATAATTCCCCTTGTTTAAATTCAGGACCTTAGTCTCTGAGTCAATTTCTTCGCTCTCCATTTCGAGTGAGAAATCGATCATGTTATGATCACTCTGACCCAAGGGTCCCCGTACAACAAGATTACTAATTAGTCCCTTCTCATTGCACAGTACCCAGTCCAATATAGCCTGTTCCCGAGTTGGTTCCTCGACATATTGATCCAGATAACCATCCCTTAAACACTCAAGGAATTCCTCCTCCTCATTATTTTTACTGATTAGGCTATTCCAATCTATATGTAAGTTAAAGTCACCTATGATGACAGCTGTGCTCTTATTGCACGCTTCTCTAATTTCCCTCGTGATGCCCTCCCCAACCTCTATTTTACTATTTGGAGGCCTATATACCACTCCTATTAATGTTTTTCGCCCCTCGCTATTTCTTAGCTCCACCCATATAGATTCTGTATTAACTGAGTTAATATCCTTCCTTTCAATTGCATTTATCCCTTCTTTTACCAGCAATGCTACCCCTCCTCCCTTTCTTTTTTGTCGATCCTTCCTAAATACTGAATACCCCTGTATGTTAAGCTCCCAGCCCTGCTCACCCTGCAACCATGTTTCCGTAATCCCAATTAATTGATGCTTTTGTAGCTGCATGGAATAGGTTCTGAGGACAAGCAGCTGTAATTGGTGTCGTTGCACAAAGAGTGGCTGAAACTCTAGGTGTGTTTCTTCGAGAGGAAACCCGAGAGGAAGCACGATAGATGTTAGCCGGAACATCTTGATAGGCCCTTACCGGGGCAGTTCAGTAGGACTTAGCTTGATAAGCCCTCGTAGAGGCTCTTGATAGGCAAACCTTTGCAAAATGACCCTTTTTGTTGCAATGACTGCAAAACGCATTGCGAGCAGGGCAGAATTTCCGAGGGTGAAACTCATCACCACAAAAGAAGCATTTCTTAGATTGCCAAGAGGCTGCCACAGTGGGGTCATCATCCTCTTCATCAGTGAAGTCATCAGATTGATCGTCAGGGATAAAGACCTCCCTAATAGAGTTCACCTGTGGCCTCTTAAATTGCCTGACTGTAGTTAAGGCAGTAGACCGAGGTCTGGGCACTGTATAAAGGTCTGCATTTCTTTTTGCCAGATCTAGAGAGCAAGCCATGTCATAAGCTCTCTGAAGCTCAAGTGTCTTACTTTCCAGTAGACGCTGGCGTATAAATGGGGCGGCAAGCCCGCAGATGAAAGCATCACGGATCATTTCTTCACGGTACAGCTCAGCTGAGGCCGCCTGAAAGTTACAGTCCATACTAAGTCTGCGAAGCTCTTGGAGGAATTTATCAATGGATTCCTCCGGCCCTTGCTGGGCTGTAGCTAGTAGATGTCTGGCATAGACCTCATTCGGTGTCTTAGTATATAGTCTCTTAAGCGTCCGAATTGCCTCCTCGTAACTGCCCCATTCCTCCACATACTGAAATACATTCGGGGTGACACAGTTGATGAGTATCCGCAACTTTGAGTCATCATCAGCCTTGCAATACTCAAGAAAATTGTCAAACGTGCGATACCAGTGTTTCCACACCTTACCGGCTGCTGGGGTGTTTGGGTCCAAGTCAAGACGCGATGGTTTAAGGATGTTTTCCATGATGGGTGATTCCCTGGATCCTTCGTTCCGAGTTCGTCCAAAAAGTTTGAGTGCGAAGTTTTCCAAAGTTGATTAAATTGTCGTAAGAATGAGCCTTACGCGTGGTGAACTTAAAGTAAGCTTTAATCAACTAAAAGGTGCTACATACAAAAGAGGTCTTACTCTATGCCTCTCCAGGATCCAACTGATCAGTCCAGTATTTATCCTGGACTAATCACAGGAAGTGATCCAATAAAGTTCGAGTCACAGGAAGCTGTATTGTGTTACCACAAAGGGCTTTTGGAGTCTAGTCACTGTTGTAATGTGGGAAACGCGGCAGACAATTTGCGCACAGCAAGCTCCCACAAACAGCAGTGTGATAACAACCAGATAATCTGTGTTTTTAGTGATAGAATCATAGAAACTTACAGCTCAGAAGGAGGCCATTCGTCCCGTCGTGTCAGTGCTGCCTCTTTGAAAGCGCAGTCGTGCTCCGTCCCACATCCCTGCTTTGTGTTGTCGAAGTTTCGACTTCCGAGTAAGACTCTTGAAACATAAAGTATCGTCAAGGCAGGCTTTATTATTTACTTGCTTGCAAGGAGAATGCACCGTAGTCAAATAGCTACGATGACACACTGAAAAATCACAGAAAATGGAAGATCTTTATACACTGAAAATACAAGCTTTCCATATCACATGACATGTTGTTTAAAGTAAGCTAAGTTAAAAAAAATAGAAATGCCTTATGATGAGACTAGCTAATCTCTACAGAAATGGAGTCTGTCTGTTCTTCTTCTTCCACCAAGGCTAAGGCACCTGGCTGTTTACTTCACTAGCCCTTGGTTATCTCAAGTTGATTAGAAGAAGCCTTTTTTTTCTCTGTACTAGCAGACTACGAAGACAGCATAGTCTGCAAAGTTTAAATTCATCTCCATGAGAAGTCATAAACAACTTTATCTTTTCCCAAACAAGTCCGAGTCGGCCATTTTGTATCACTCTTTGTCTCTAGGAAGCCATTTTGTGTCCGAGACAAAAATACACTTCCACATTCCCCCCTTTTTGTCCTTCTTGGACAAAATAGCTCAATTTAACCCTTTCGGTTTTTCCTGTCGGTTCCTGTACCAAATTTGGATTTTGGCCAGGGATGCCAACTTCTTTTCTGTTTTAACCATCCTCGGGATTATACCTGTATCGATGGCTGACCTTATTTAAGATCGTCTCTCCTTTCTGTCTATCCTTAGGGTTGGGCATGTAATTCTTTCAATTCTAATTTGTCCAGTTTTAATCTTGGCCACTGTAACTGGCATCATCTTGGTCATCTAATCCTTAAAAATTTATCTTACCCAATCGCCTTAGCTCTTCCCCTAGGGGACTGTTCTTCTCTTCTTCTTCATTTACTTCCCTCTGTACCATCATACTTCCTCCAGGTATAACTGCCTTACCTAGCCTATTACAACAGCATTTAATCATTGTGACAAACAGAATTACTGCTACCACTACTACTAATCCATGCAATAATATTTGTCCCATTGATCCCAGCCATCCTCCCAGTATCCAGTCAAACCATCCTTGGCTCTTTGGATTCTTATACTGACTCACTGCATCTCTTATGTGTTTAACTATGTTAGTTATATTTTCTGAACTGTCTGGGTTATAGGTACAACATTCACTCCCTATCAAAGCACAAGTTCCTCCTTTATTTGCCAACAAATAATCTAATGCCATTCGATTCTGCAATGTCATTACTCTTATAGCTAATATTTCAGCACTCATTTCGGACAATCCTTCCTCAGTTTCATTTGCCACTTTTTCTATCAGATCTGCTAACTCGTTTACTTCTCCCATTAACTTCCCTATTCCGTATGGGGCTATTAATACTCCAAAGACTCTTTCATAAGTTGCTATCTCTCTTTTACTTCTTTGGAATTCATGATGTTCTTCTATATTGTCTAAAATGTGGATATAAGGTACTACATAACCCAAATAGCAGGACCCTGTCCAGTTATGTGGCAACCATGGATAAGCCTTGTTCCTGCATATAAAATAGGTGCAATTATAGGCCGTCAAGTTACCCTCTCCTCCCATCCATATTCGGATAGGGTCGCCTGTCCAGGGGGACCTACTGGTTTTATTATTTACTTTAGTCCAGTCAAACTGAAAAAATCCCTGCTCAAGCAGGCCAGGAATTGGTGGTTGCCACATGACTGTTTGATTACAGGAACTCTCTCCGACTTTCTTTTCATCCTGCATCCTGCTTACTGCAGCCTGCTTTTTAAAACATAATGCCCCTTGTGGTCTACCGACTCCTGAGGTTTTAGTTAATACAAGAAACGGGATGTTCGAGTATGATTATAATTGGGCTGATCATGCTCGTAAGACATGTACAAGAAAGTGTTAACGTGTAATTCTCGTTTCTTTCGGGATCCTTCCCCACCTCTTTGGCACGTCATGCATATCAGTCCGATTAATATGCAAAATATAAGTAACACCTTCATTGTGTAAGTCCTTCAAAATTTAATTTTTCGTCTCCATTTTTGTCTATTATCCCCCACCATGTGTTGTTTTGCATTTTACGATTCCCTTATCACTTCTATTTGTCTTTTGATGCTTGATATTCGACCTTGCTGGCTTTTCTGCTATCTGTTCCTGGCTGCATGTTGTCAGTTTCTGTTCTAAGAATTAAAACCCATCTTTAATCTAACAGCTATTTCTTACAATTCCCTTCTTTGAGAAGGAAATAATCCTTATTGACTTCTCACAATCGGCTCTTGACTAATCTAGCTAGTTCTTATTGCTCTCTCAACTTGGGCATTAGTTAGTAGGGAGTCTTGAAGATTTCTCCCTTCTAATAGTCCATTCCTTTGAGGAGAAGGAGCAACCTCTGACCCCTTACTCAAATTCAATTCATTTTTCTGATGTTCCAATTCTGCCCCGCCTGGGGTATCCTCTGTTTCTTCTATCTTCCTGATGTTACCCCGCCTGGGGTCTCCTCTACATTGCTTCGGATCTTCTCTTTCGGTGTGCTCAATTTGTTAGTGCTGGTTAGTCATGGGCATGAGTACCCAATTAGCTTGTGTATCTTACTATATAGGTTACATATATCAAATACACTATCATTACAAGTTGGAGAACTACCAGAGCGTGTGAAATAATACAAATCTAAGGGTGTGCTGATGTATTAAGCCCAATATCCCACCAGTGTGAGTTGTCCACTATGCTGTCAATTTCAATATCTATTCTCGAGTTGTCTTCATTCAGAACATAAAAATGCTTTAGGGAGGAGTTCAGTCGCATCATGAGCTCACTGATAACCTTAGGCAACAGGGGAATGTCGTATCCGAATTGTGCCACATAATTGTGCAGCTCATACTTAAGTACCTCATTTACTGTCAGTTTCACTTGAGCATAGGTTTCGATATTATGTAAAATGTGTTGGTTGATGGGACAGGTCCTGTTAGACCCGTAAAGCATGGTAGTTGCGGTAGTAGTGACACAGGAGACACCACCAAAACCACCTCATGCTGGATTTGCACTGGTTTTTCCCACGCTCTGTTACCTACAAAACACAATTATTACAGTCACAGTTAAATTCAGTCTTACAATCATTTCAAGCAACATTACAGTTTAACATCTAATCAACAAATCATGGACTTCAAAGATTCTCCAGATCGCTCTTTTACTCGTATCCATATTGTGGATAGTTCTTACTAAACATGATTTCTCCTTAGCCCTCAATTGTCCCAATCCAGATTCCAGGTAACTCTCCACTTCAACTTCAATTTCCAATCCCTCTAACCAGTGTGTTTAACTCTATTCTGTTTCATTAATTAGATAGTTTCTCGATGGAGTATGTGTCAATGCTTTAAAAGTTGTCTCGCTCTCCTGAACCACATTAACTATTTCATGTCTTGCTGTTGTCAAGTAACTGAGCATGTCTGAGACCCGTTCTTCAGTGCAAATTCAACATACATTTCCAGATGGTAATTGCTTTATACGTAACAAATCACATTTGCACACTCATACCGGTATCTCAATATCATGCCACATGTGCCTTTCTCGGGCTTTCAGGTATCTTATCGAAAGATTGTCTTTGTTCATCTTCCTCTGCATGGTCCCGATGTCTTGGATAGTGGCCAGGCTATCAAATTCAGTTTTCTTAAAAGTTCATTATAGGCAGGGACACAAATGTCTCCAAGAGAAAGCTATCAATTTATTATTCTTAGCTACACTTTCCTGACTTTCACCAGAAAGTTTTTTAAATTCCCATTCAGCAGTGTAATTCTCCTGTTTCAATCTTACACCTTGAATCACTCCCCTTTAATTACTATTCATATCTCATTCATGAGCCCTGGAGAAATTTTACTGTCCAGTACAATATTTAAGATTGAAAACATAGATCAAACATTCTCACTAGGTCCAAGTTATTAACACTTTTTATTTATTATTATTTTAGAGGATCTTTTATTTTCCCAAAAGTAACCCAATATATATATAGTGCCTGAGTCCATTTTGTTATTACAACATTATCCCAAAATCCAAACAGCAGTACTGTTGAACTGATAGGTTTTGTCAATGTTCAATTTCATTTCTATCAATTTATCTTCCATTTCCAATTTCAGAAACAAATGATTTCTAGGCTAGGTGGCTTATACAGTGTTTTAACATTAGAGACAGAAGTGCTGCAATTAGTTTACAAGGTAACTTCCATATAACAAAAGAAAGAAGATAATCCATTGTGACTCTGCTTAGAGCCCAAGGGGTTAATTTATCAAATCATAATTTTCCTTCTGGGAAATGTTAAATTAAAATTAAGAAACTTAAATTTAATAATGTCCAATATCTTTAAATGTCATACTAAAGTTGTTGCTCGGTGAACTTAAACAGCTGTCAGTGGAAAGGGTTAACTCCTTTGCAGGTCTTTAAGAAGGTGGAGCGAAACATTGTCAGGCGCTCGCAATTGCGTCACTTCACGTAAATCAAAAAACATTTTTTTCCACGATCGAAAAAGACAGATGTGTTTTCACACTTTAAACTGAACATGAACAGAACAGATAAAACAAAACAAACTAGTACATGCTTGTAGAAAACCATAAATCACATCATATTTCTTATAACTGGAGAAAAATTAGTTTTTCACATTTAAGCAAATCAAATCAAACTGCTTTGGAAGATTTCACCATAGCAACTGCGAGTCCAAGGTTAAATCTTAGACCGAAACTTAATCTTTTGTTAAACAAACTTTTTGTTGTTCTTTACAGTTTTTACACACCAGCTTAACTTAAATTGTAGTTCAAAGTTTTTTTTTTTCTAATTCTTGGGGCACAATCTATTGCAGCCACACATCGTGTGATTCCTCTGCCAATGGTATGGACCAGAACCCGTTCTGTATCCAAGACTGTAAATATTTCAAAGTCTGGTTTCAGACCATTAAATATCTTATTCAATGCGGTCTACACAAATTTACACCAACCAGAATTTCACCGTGCACAATGAAAGTCTGGTTTTTAATAGGTTAATTAACCTCAATGACTCCAATTCAATCCAGATCAATTTTTTTTTTAAAACTAACCAGTATCACTTGGAAAAGAAAGAAACCATAGCCACATTAACAAAGAAACAATTATCCATGCCTTGTAAACATTCAAATTAATTTTCTTTCCAGGCACATTGGCAACTGTGACTTCAAGGCTGAAGCTTATCTTTTGTAAAACAATTAACAAACTTAAAACAACACACGCTTGACTATCATTCAAGACAAGTCTTCAAAGGGTTAAACAGCTTTTAGCTCTCTACAAAAGTGGGTGGAGCTAAAACAAAAACAAAAATGACAGACACCTTTTTTTTAGACAGATTTTCAGACAAAATAAATACTGTAACTTAACAAACTTAAACATTCACAGTCAGGAAAACTTTCACACTTTTAACGCACACTTTCACACAAACTGAGATCTCAGCATTCCCTTTAAGATTCCTTTCACTCAGCAAATCCTGGATTTTATTTGTCTCGGCACAGACATTAATAACTTCCATGTCGGTAAAACTTTAAATTTCTCTCTTTTTTTTACATAAGCGTCTCAGCAGCTTTTCCTGGCTTTCCAAATCCCTTCTTTTTTTTTTGCTGAGTTTCAGATTTCAATGTCGGTAAATTAGATCCTTTTCCTTCTACATACACCTGTAGTCCCTTTTCTGAACAAATTATTGTTGCTTGCATTTTGCATAGCAAATCTCTCCCTAAAAGGTTCATAGTGGCATCGTCTGATAGGAGAAAGGCATGTTGGCCAGAGAAATTGTCTGCTTGTATTGCTAATGGTTGTGACCATGTCATAGTCTGTGAGACGCCGGAAAGTCCTACACATGTGACATTCTTTTCTGTACATGGGGTTCCTCTAGCATATTGCTTTGTTAATAGTGAGCTTGTGGCATCTGTGTCAACGAGAAAAGGAACTCTCTTGCCCTGCATTTCTATGGATAAATATGGCTAATCTCTAGAATTTACTGATACTGAAGGTAATTGAAGTATGTGGGTAACGTTTGGGGCTGTGCCTTTGCGTCACACTGAATAATTTTGCTCTGGGGGCGGGAGGGATCCAATTTGTCCTTCCATATTTTGACCTCCCCAAGGGTTCCCTGTTGTAAAACCTGCCTGTGGACGAGTGTAAGCCTGGGCTTGGGTATTTACATTGTTTGGTGCACCTCCCCAGCCTTGATGTTGCTGCTTGGGGAACGGGCAGTTAGCCTTCCAGTGTCCGATCTGGCCACAGTTAAAACATGGAGAGTTTGCGCCTCTTCCATTCCACTGGCCTCTGCCCGTCTCTCCTCTACCTCTTTCTTTAAATCTGCCTCTGTTATTCCCTCTGCCTTGTCCTCTGTATTGACCCTGATAATAAATGGTATTCTGGGCAGTCGGGGTTGTGGAAGCTGCTTGCTCCATTAAGAGGGAAACTTTATTCTTTTGGTCCCTATTTCTCTCCTGAATTCCTTTCAGAATTTGTGTCAATCCAGGAGTTGTTTTATGTCTCCAATCTAGGCAGACTAAAGTCAATGGTTCTTTAATTAAAGGAATCTGGTAATTTTCTTTGGTCATTCCAGAATGCTGCCCCATAATTGCTTCTATTCTTGTCTAACTTCATCTTGTTTAGCCAATTTACTCACGGGGTCTTTTCTCTTATTTTTAATGTCAGATCTACTGGCTTGTATACTACGCCTTTCTGCTTCCTTTTTCCAGTCTGAAAAGGCTGACCAATTTACTGACTTTTTACCTTTTCTTTGTGGGTCTCTATTTGCAAGACAGTCCTCTAGACATGTAATTCTGTCTAGGTTAAAGGTTCCATCAATAGGGAACGGGTGTTTGTCATTCTTGGTCCATTTAGACCAATCAGACAAACCCCTTGTGGATGTCCGACCACAGTTCTGGAAGATGTAAAAAGCTGGAGTTCCTTTTTCTGGGATCTTACTCTGTGAAGCTCCCATCTTAGTAAAGTTTTAATTATACTAGGCACTCTTCTTCTAAATCGCAAGTTTCACCCTTTATCCCCTTACGATTATATTTGACCATCCAAAGCGATGAACAATAACAAGAACTAACAACAATCAAGACAATTATAAGTAATGCAAAAGCCCAAACAGGCAAACAAATCAAGTAATCAAACATTTAACCTTATACTTTAAACTAAACAAATAGTCAATTCTCAGTTTTGCGTTGTTCTCCACTACAAACTGAGTCCTTAACATTTAACTTATACTCTATACGAAGGTTTCTTATCTAAACCTTTCTGCCGCGAGTTTCTTTTTTTCTTTTCACGGCTCAAGGAACCCACCCTTGATACTACAGTTTTAATCTTTTAGCGCTTTCTCACAACTTGGTACCTTTATCAGTCTGGGATACAACCCTGCCGACTTTTCCCTTGCCTCCTTTGCCTGATAGTTTTGAAACTTGAGCCGTCAATATCCTCCTCCCTTTTTTTTTTAACGTTAAAAAAGCAAAAGTTACAAGATTCAACTCAAATCTAAAACACGAGTCTTAACAATCGCAGTGCTCCTGTCGGAAGAAACAGACTACACCAATTTAGTATCTAATGAGAAATCCTTTTTGTGATAAAACATCACTGTGGCCATTCAGGATTTGTGACTAGAAATTCGTGGTGTCTTTTGTCCGTGACTTACCGAAAGGTAGCAAGCGATCTCGGTGGAACCTCCAAGAAATACTGTCGAAGTTTCGACTTCCGAGTAAGACTCTTGAAACATAAAGTATCGTCAAGGCAGGCTTTATTATTTACTTGCTTGCAAGGAGAATGCACCGTAGTCAAATAGCTACGATGACACACTGAAAAATCACAGAAAATGGAAGATCTTTATACACTGAAAATACAAGCTTTCCATATCACATGACATGTTGTTTAAAGTAAGCTAAGTTAAAAGTTAAAAAAATAGAAATGCCTTACGATGAGACTAGCTGATCTCTACAGAAATGGAGTCTGTCTGTTCTTCTTCTTCCACCAAGGCCAAGGCACCTGGCTGTTTACTTCACTAGCCCTTGGTTATCTCAAGTTGATTAGAAGAAGCCTTTTTTTTCTCTGTACTAGCAGACTACGAAGACAGCATAGTCTGCAAAGTTTAAATTCATCTCCATGAGAAGTCATAAACAACTTTATCTTTTCCCAAACAAGTCAGAGTCGGCCATTTTGTATCACTCTTTGTCTCTAGGAAGCCATTTTGTGTCCGAGACAAAAATACACTTTCACAGTGTCTAACCCTGTCAGTTCCTCATCCTCAACTACCTCTCCAACTCCCTTTTAAAATGATTTATGGAATCAGATTCCACCACCTCTTCAGGTAGAGCGTTCCAGATCCCGACAAAGTGAAAACATTTCTCCTCATCGCCCCTCTAGATCTTTTTCCGATTATTTTAAATGTATGACCTCTGGTTATTGACCCACTTGCCGGAGGGAACAGCCTTTCTCTTTCTACTCTATCAAACCTCTCATCATATTGAAAACCTCTATTAGGTCATCTCTTAACCTTCTCTGTTCGAAGGAGAAAAGTCACAACTTTTTCAACCTCTCCTCATCCCTGGTACCATCCTGGTAAACCTCCTCTGCACCCTTTCTAAGGCCTTTACATCTTTCCTGAAGTTTGGTGCAAAGAATTGTCCACAATACTCCAGCTGAGGCCTAACCAGTGATTTATAAAGTTCTGACATGATCTCTCTGCTTTTATATTCTATGTCTCTATTTATAAACCCAAGTAACCCATATGCTTGTTTAACCACCGTATCACCTTGCCCTGCCACCTTTAAGGATATGTGTATGTGGACACCAAGGTCTCTCTGCTCATCTACACTTTTCAGAATCGTGCCATTTATAGTACACTGTCTTTCCATATTAGTCCTCCCAAAGTGCATCACTTCACACTTCTCTGCATTGAACTCCATCTGCCATGGTTCTGCCCATTTCACCATCCTGTCTGTCATCTTGAAGTTTATAATTATCCTCATCACTATCTAATACTTCTATTTAGTACTGCCACACCTCCTCCTTTTTTTCCTTGTCTATCATTCCTGAATACTTTGTTTATTGAAGGTAAATATTGGTTAGGACACCAGGGAGAACTCCCCTGCTCTTCTTTGAATAGTGCCATGGGATCCTTTACTTCCACCTGAGAGAGCAGACGGGGCCTCGGTTTAACGTCTCATCTGAAAGACGGCACCTCCGACAGTGCAGCACTCCCCGTAATCTAGCCTGACACTTCAGCGGAGTGCTGTACTGTTGGAGGTGTCATCTTTTAGATGCGACATTAAACCGACGCCCCATCTGCACGTTCTGTGAGACAGAAACAACCTGTAGCACTGTTTGAGTCCTCCCTGTGTTTTGGCCAACATTCATTCCTCAGCCAATATCCCCAGAAACATTGGGGTAGAGTTTCCGCCAGGTTACGCTGTGTTTTCAGCACAATTCGCCCCAAATTGGCCAAACCAGCGCCAAAGATCGAGGAATTTCAAGCACAAGTTACGTCCAACGCAAATCGAGTTTCCACCATCTTTTGCACTAGTTTTAAACGCATCGCGCTGGAAGCAGGCCCCGCCCACAAAACTGGCCACGCCCCCAGATTGAGTTAATCACCATGGTGAGTTTCCGCTAATTTCGTCCGTTTGCGGGCCTTCGAGGAGGCTCTTAAAATTAAGCTGGGTTTTTAGGCACAAAGGCACTCACAGGCACCTTTAAAAAGTTTTTAAATATTAAAATGTTTTAATTTAGTAAGAAACTGAGTACTGCACACCCATGAAACTAGCAAATGGTTCTGTATAATTTTTTAAATCATTTTCAGTCATTTAAAATCAGGTTACTCACAGGTGGGGAATTGACGCTGTGATTAAAAATGCTTATTGTTTGTGATAAATCCATTTTCAGCTGTATTAATAACACCGCACCAGGTTACCGCTCTTAAATACATCAAGGAATATGTTTTGACGCAAGGAGAAAAACACAATTATGTTCTATTACGCTGCCCCATTGCGCTGGTTCGTTCAAGATTTTAGGTTCGGTGATGTGCAAATGAGTTTGAGCAGAAACTTGAGCAAAAAATTCTATTCCGAAAACTAGCACAATCTGCCCCCAGATTGCCGATTGTGGAAACACTACCCCATTATCACAGTGCTGTTTGTGGGAGCTTACTGCCCGCAAATTGGCTGCTGTGTTTCCCTACATAACCACAGTAACTGCACTTCAAAAGTACTTCATTGGCCGTGAAGCCCTTTGGGACGTCCTGAGGACGTGAAATGCCCTGTATCAATGCAAGTTCTTTCTTTACTCTGCATTTTGTTGTACATCCCATTGGGAACGTATACTTAAAACAAAATTACGTCTATTGCATTATCTTTCGACGGTGAGAATGAACCCAAGGGGTCTAATTAAACATGGAATAACAAGAAAGATGACACGTGCGCTACATTATAGAAAGATTCAGATGGTGTGACGCTCACAAATATAAAGCTGAGCACCAGTTGGAGTGTATACCCGTTCACCTTGTGTGAGGTCTTATTACTGGAGTGAGTATTGGGGAAGAGTTGCTGGTTAGCGAGCAGACACCTATTCATTCCACGGTCAGTGTAAGGGAGAGGAGCTGGAAAATTCGACACAGTGGGGTGCTTTCCACTCAGAATTTCTGTTGCAAAATGTTACGTTAAATGGCTTGCCTGTCTTACATAATTCAATACTGGATTAATAAATGCAGCAGAGTAGAAATTGTTGCTTTCAATCAGTTTTCTCTGCTAGTTTTATTCTTTCCTATCCTGAACATTGTTGATACCTTGCTGGGGTACAAGTCCATCGGCCATTATTGATGCAACTGAGTGGTGCCGGCTTATTCGGCTACAGTGGGCCTCACATCTGAGCATGAAATCCAGATGTGCTGTTCCAGCTGGACAGCAACCAGGAGTGGGAACCCTGGCTGATTATCCTCTCCCCAGCTCAGTGGTGCTGAGGCTAACTGTCCCTGCCCAGGCTGTATCTGGGAACCTTTCACAGACTGGGGATCAAACCTGCTACCTACCGAGTCTGTATGCTTCGGCTAGTCACTAGTGTCTAAACCAGCGTTTCCCAACCTGTGGTCCGCGAGGGTACTGCAGGTGGTCCGTGAAAAAAAATATATAAGTTTGACTCCCGTCAGCCATAGGCTGTTAAAAAAATTTTAAACGGCTGGTGGTCCGCAGAAGCAATTTTTAAACGGCTGGTGGTCCGCATGAAGGAAAAGGTTGGGAACCGCTGGTCTAAACCCATTGAGCTGCTGTGAGAACCTTGATAGTTACCTTTCCCAGTGCAGTGCTGAGGGAGTGCTGCACTGTCAGAGGTGCCATCTTTCGGATGAGATGTTAAACCGAGGCCCCGTCTGCCCTCTCAGGTGAATGTAAAAGATCCCATGGCGAAGAAGAGACAATATTTATCCCTCAACCAACATCACTAAAACAGATTATCTGGTCATTATCACATTGCTGTTTGTGGGACCTTGCTGTGCGCAAACTGGCTGCCGCGTTTCCCACATTACAACAGTGACTCCACTTCAAAAGTACTTCATTGGCTGTAAAGCGCTTTGGGATGTCCTGAGGTTGCGACAGGTGCTGTATAAATGCAAGTCCTTTTTTTGTACGAGACAACAGACTGGAAAAAACTCAATAGCTGGTTCTGTCTTTGTAATGTGAAGGCTGAAAGTCACCACCAGATGGCATAAGACATCTTTTTTAACGCTCTCTAGTATACTAAAGTACAGAGTTACTCATTTTCCATTGTAATTGTACTCTTATCACTATTCCTCTACTTACAGGCCTCTGTACAGCAGCCCTGGCTTCACTTGTTTTTTCCATTTCAGTGAACTACTATCTTAGTTACAAATGGCTCGAGTTAAATTGCAGTTGTGCTCAGAAACTCCTGGGAATGTAATAGTTTAATGGCCAATCAGACGGAGCCCACTTACCAGTAGAGAATGGTGAGCAAGGGATCAGGCCACAAAATAGAAATGTTGAGTTATTCTCCGCACCAGTAGTCAGCATTTTCAATGAAATCTGCTCGATTCTGAAATAAAAAGAGGCAGTAGACGGTGCAATGTGTTGGATACGGTCTTTTCGAGACGTCTGCCCTCTCAGGTGGACGTAAAAGATCCCATAGCACTATTTCAAAGAAGAGCAGGGGAGTTATTCCCGGTGTCCTGGCCAATATTTATGTCTCAATCAAGATCACTAAAACAGATCACCTGCTCATTATCTCATTGCTGTTTGTGGGACCTTGCTGTGCGCAAATTGGCTGCTGCATTTCCTACATTACAACAGTGACCACACTTCAAAAGTACTTCAGTGGCTGTAAAGAGCTTTGGAACATCCTGAGGTTGTGAAAGGCGCTATAGAAATGCAAATCTGTCTTTCTTTTCTCTGAGACCTGTGTTCCAGACCACTCGAGGCCGCTTGGATGAGTGCCTCCTGTGTTCACCTGTAAAGCCCCTATGTGAAGTGACCGTCCTTTTGCAGGGTCAGGTTGCAAAGCTGTGCAAAATGAATGAAGTCAGTAGATCTCCAGTGGCGTTGCTCATGGTGTGTCGGGCGATGCGATGCTGCAGAATAATGTGGGGCTACACCACCCCCTGGTGGCTGCAGTATGTAACTACAGTTGTACTTTCCATTATCATTAATTGTATCGATATTTTCAATGTTGAGTGAGGTTTATAGAAAGGAAGTGCACATTCAAAAGATTTTTAAAAAATATAACTAGCCGATGTCCCATGGCATTGCACACGGGGCATCAAGGCTACAATTCAGATCAAGGAGTGAGGGATAATTGAATCAAGGTGGGGGAGGGAGCAAGGATTGGTGGCAGAATCGCAGAGGGGGTGGAGGAGAGGGTGAAGGCGGAGAGGATTGGAGAGTTGGAGTCCCAGAATTGCTTCAGGGGAGGAGGCCAGGAAAATGCAACCTCCTTATTATTCTTCCCAAAACAAATCGATTCACATGTCTCTGCAATAAATTTCATCTGGCGTATTTCTAACCTGACTATGTCCTTTTGTAGTTATTTGCAGTTCTCCTCACACTTCATTATACTCCCTATCAATGTTCCCTCTAATTTTTTTTGTGCACGGTCCCTTTAAGTGGCCCGCGCATGCACGGTATCTTCCTGCGGCAACAGCATGTGAGCGGCCTGCGCGGGACCTCCCGATCGATGTGCGGCCACACGCCCGCACACCTTAGGGGGGACATAACTCCCTATTGTTGTGTCATTCTGCAAAAGTTGATTTTGTGTCCCCTGTACCTGTCCAGATATGTTTTTGGTTCTTTAACAAACTTCCTATCCACGCTGCCACATTTCTTGCAATACCGTGTGCCTCATTTTATCAAGAGGTTTCTATGTGGCACTTTATAAAATGTCTTTTGAAAATCCATGCGCACAACATCCACTGCATTTCCATTATTTTCTTAAAGATCAGACAGTGTCAGCCATGGCTCAGTGGGTAGCACTCTCATCTCTGAGTCATAAGGTTGTGTGTTCAAGTCCCACTCCAAAAACTTGACACTCCAGTGGAGCACTGAGGGAGTGCTGCACTGTCGGAGGTGCCGTCTTTCAGATGAGACGTTAAACCGAGGCCCCGTATGCCCTCTCAGGTGGATGTAAAAGATCCCATGGCACTATTCGAAGAAGAACAAGAGAGATGAGAACTAAGGGCCATAAATATAATGTGGTCACTAATAAATCCAACAGGAAATTCAGAAGAAACTTCTTTAACCAGAGAGTGGTTAGAATGTGGAACGTGCTACCACAGGGAGTAGTTGAGGTGATTAGCATAGATGCATTTAATGGGAAGCTAGATAATCACATGGGGAGAAAGGAATAGAAGAATATGTTGATGGGGTTAGATGAAGAGGGATGGGAGGAGACTTATGTGGTGCTTAAACACCAGTATGCACCTGTTGGGCTGAATCTGTGTTGTAAATACTATGTAATGGAGTTCTCCCTGGTGTCATGGCCAATATTTATCCCTCTATCAACATCACTGAAATGATCTGGTCATTATCACATTGCTGTTTGTGGGAGCTTGCTGTGTGCAAATTGGCTGCTGTGTTTCCTACATTACAACAGTGACTGCTCTTCATAAGTACTTCATTGGTTGTAAAGCGCTTTGGGACATCCTGAGGTTGTGAAAGATGCCGTATAAATGCAAGTCTTTCTTTATTAAATTGGTCAGAATTGACTTACATTTACAAAGCTGCACTAGTTGTCTAATTGACTCATGTCTTTCGGAGTGTTCCGCAGGGATCTGTACTGGAGTCTCAGCTTTTCAGCATATTTATCATTGACTTGGATGAAGGAATACAGAGTTGTAAATTGAAGTTTGCAGATGACACTAAGTTGGGAGGCACAGCAGGTTGTGTAGATGGGAGCAAAAAGTTACAAAGGGACATAGACATAGACGTAGAGTGGGGAAAACTGTGGCAGATGGAGTTCAATGTGGGATAGTGCAAGGTTATCCACTTTGGATCTGAGAAAGACAAATTCGAACATTTTCTTAATGGTGAGACTAGGAGCTGTGGAGAGCAAAGGGAATTGGGTGTCCATGAACAACAAATCACTAAAAGCTAGTGGACAGGTACAAAAAGTCTAATGAAATATTGGCCTTTATCTCAAGGGGGTTGAAATACAAAGAGGAGGAAGTGATGCTTCAGTTGTACAGAGCTTTGGTCAGACCCCATCTGGAGCACTGCGGTTCTGGGCCCCACACCTCAGGAAGGATATATTGGCCTTGGAAGGGATGCAGCGTAGATTCACCAGAACGATACCGGGGCTAAAAGGGTTAAATTATGAGGACAGGTTGCATAGACCAGGCTTGTATTCCCTTGAGTTTTGAAGGTTGAGGGGTGATCTGATCGAGGTGTTTAACATGATATAGGTTTTCGATAAGGTAAATACAGAGAAACTATTCCCTCTGGTGGGGGAATCCAGAACAAGAGGGCACAATCTTAGAATTAGAGCCAGGCCGTTCAGAGGTGAAATCAGGAAGCACTTTTCACACCAATGGTATTGGAAATCTGGAACTGTTTTTCCTTCTCTTCCCCCCCGCCCCCCCCAAAAAAAGTCTGGATGTTGGGTCAATTACAGTTTTCAAGACTGAGATAGATAGATTTTTATTAGGGAAGGGTATCAAGATATATGGAGCAAAGACTGGTAAATGGAGTTAAGATACAGATCAGCCATGATCAAATTGAATGGCTCGAGGGGCTGAATGGCCTCCTCCTTTTCCTGTGTTCCCTTGAAGTGTGGCCCATTGGATACAATACCAGATTCTACATGAGCACAGAGGGCTTCCCCTTCATTAGTGTGCACTGATCACTGATAGAACCCCCACACCATGCAGGATAGTAGATACCCCCAGGCAGCAGTCACTTTCATTCCAGGACATTCAGCTGTGCCAGGCTTCATTGAAGACAAAGGCAGCTTGTAAGGGTGGCTCCTCATAAACCAACTCTCGGTAGCCCTTCCTAATGACATTCATCAATGTCAAGCTGAACACAGATACTTCAAGACCCATGCAGCTACCGGGGTTGTCATAGAACTGACGAATTGAAGCAGTGCCTGGGCAAGTGGGAACTGTCTGACAGTGCAGCCCCACCAGGGCTTCCAAGGTTATCACTGTTTGTTACGTGTCTTTGTCATTGAGGAGGTAGTGAGGGACTGACCATGACCCTGAGGTAGCAGTCATTGAAACATCTTTGCAGTCTGCAAGAGTAGTGTGCCAGGCTGTCATAGAGAAGGCAGTCAGTCAAGTGCCTTAGCTGTCCATTCAAAGTGTGCAGGGGTACGGTAGCATAGTGCTCATATTACTGGACTAGTAATCCAGAGGCCTGGACTAATAATCCCATAACAGCAGTTGGGGAATTTAAATTCAATTAAATAAATCTGGAATAAAAAGCTAGTGTCAGTAATGGTGACTATGAAACAATCGGATTGTCATAAAAACCCATCTGGTTCACTAATGTCCTTTAGGGAAGGAAATCTGCCGTCCTTACCCGGTCTGGCCGATATGTGACTCTTATGTTATGTTTCTTAACTGAAAGAACCTAAGATATGGGAGCAGGAGCCATATGGCCCCTCAAGTCTGCTCCGCCATTCAGTGGCTGAACTTTTACGTCAACTCCACTTTCCTGCCCTATCCCCATATTCCTTGATTCCCTTAGTGCTGAAAAATCTATCAATCTCAATCTTGAATATACTCAACGACTGAGTATCCACAGCCCTTTGGGGTAGAGAATTTCAAAGATTCACCACCCTCTGAGTGAAGAAATTTTTCCTCATCTCAGTCCTAAATGGCCGACCCCTTATCCTGAGACTGTGACCCCTGGTTCTAGACTCACCAGTAAAATGGTAAAAGTACTGTTTTTTAAAAAATTGCTAAGATAGAGAGCTGGACAGACAATTGAGAGGTTGATTGGTGTCAGTATATTCCTCCCCCTCACTGTTTTTCTTCCTCAAGCTTGGGCCATATAAAGGAGATGTTTTTGCAAAGATGCGGGTAGTTACAGGCCTTCTCCTCGTAGATCAATGGTCTTCTGTAAGACGAGTAGTTGAGAATGAGCTGAGCTATGGATCAGAATGTAGACAGTTCTTATATTTCCAGAATGTTCTGCATCCAGCTACAGTGCTTATATTTCTCCTGTTTTTTTAATTAAAAAAAAACCTTTTGGACACAGTCCTTAGCAGTTGCTGTCCAAAGCCTTTCCCCGGCCCACCAGAGCAGCTCGTGCCTTCTGTGCTTTTCCAGCTGCACAGAATTAACTTGCAAGCCAGCAATGGCCCCAGGAGCACCCTATCTGGCCAGGGCTTCAGACCACACACCAAGGCTGGCTCCTCAAAAATGCACAGCCTTGGGTGGGTGGGTGAAATGGAGTGCCACCACATAGGCCCAGGAACCCTTAAAATTAGGTGATGGTCTCACATGTTAAGTGAACGGTGGTGTGTCTCTCCCCCTGTCAATGGGCACAAGCTCCCCCTATACCCATGTGCAGGATGGTTTATTCCGAGCATAACAAACTCCAGTTAAGATTTTTAATGAACAGAATCTGGCTCTGTCTGCGACTCTTTCCTTACAGAAATGTGGGGCCACTACATGTGGTCCATGCAGATTCCAAGGTCTCCAGTCCATCCCTAGCAGAGAAAGCCATTTTAAGGGAATGTGGAAATAAAGCACTTGCTGCATTTGGCAGTTTCTAATCTATTTCCTTACATGATAGTCACAGCAGTTCCAACGTATTTCATTGTAAGTGAAGCAGGTTGGAATGTTTCTGAGAGACTTGGTCAGGTGCTGTGTAAATACAAGTCGCTTTTTCCTTCGCCCTTTTTATCCCTCTACCAGCATCACTAAAACCGATGATCTGGTCATTTTCTCATTGCTGTTTGTGGGACCTTGCTGTGTGCAAATTGGCTGCTGCGTTTCCAACAACAGTGACCACACGTCAAAAGTACTTCATTGGCTGTAAAGCGCTTTGGGACGTCCTGAGGTCATGAAAGGCGCTATATAAATGCACGTCTTTTTTATTTTACTGATAAGTTTGCCGTTGTAAACTCCTGATCTTTTCAGCTGATGAACAAATAACCCTCTGACAGACTGTGCATCTCAGACTACAAATCAGTTTTATTAGGAAGTGAGAGAAAATCCATTAGGTTTCACGAGATTAAAGAATCTGTTACAGAAACAATAAAACTCCAGGATGCCTCATCAGTTCCCTGCAGCACTTTAAAGAATTTGTATCCTTGACAAAACATTCTCACATGAGAAAGACAATCTCATAGTCCTCAGTTTGTGGCAGTACAGCAATGTAGAAAACTCTAATTTTAAGGTTATGCCCCCTTGTTCTGGACTCCCCACCAGAGGAAATAGTTTCTCTTTAATCATCTTAAACACCTCAATTATATCACCCCTTAATCTTTACTTGAGTCTATGGATTTGGCAACCTCCATACCGGCTCGCAATATCGATCCTTCCCATATATAGAAATCAAGTCAGAAGAGAATTTCCCCCAAAATGATGCTTGGAAAAGGCTCTTCAAAGTGCCACAAAGGCACCATGCTGCAGATTCTTAATAAATACAGCAGCTGAATTTTTCAGTTGGTTAGAGTCTCTTAGAAAGTGAAATAAGACTGATCTCCAATCTGCCACAATTTTGTTTAATTTAAAATGATTTGCATTTGGAGTAACTTTGTACGTTGCTGTGAGTGACTACTCAATTCATTTAGAATTTGGAAATTTGTCTAATAATCTAAATGTCGGAGGATGGTTACTGAAACTTCAGTCCTTTACTGAAAAGATATTACTGATGTGAGTATGTCATGTGGCTTGGCACTTATACCTGGCCAGGCAGAGAGCTTCTGTTGGCCGAGGCACATTGATAGTTTACACATGTCAACTGGATTCAGTTGGTAGCTCTCTCACCTTGGAGTCAGGAGGTTGTGGGTTGAAGCTCCCCTCCAGGAATGTTTTTTTTATTCGTTCACCATCCCTAATTGGTGGTGGTGAGCTGCCGCCTTGAACCGCTGTTGTCCTTGTGGTGAAGGTCTTCGTATACTTCTTTATAGCAGTTTGACTGAGTGGCTCGCTCGGCCATTTCAGAGGGCAGTTAAGAGTCAACCACATTGCTGTGGGTCTGGAGTCACATATAGGCCAGACCAGATAAGGACGGCAGGGTTCCTTCCCGAAAGGACATTCGTGAACCAGATGGGTTTTTATGACAATCCAGTAATTTCATGGTCACCATTACTGATACTAGCTTTTTATTCCAGATTTATTTAATTAACTGAATTTAAATTCCCCAGCTGCCCTGGTGGGATTTGAACTCACGTCTCCAGATCATTAGTCCAGGCTTCTGGATTATTAGTCCAGTAACCTAACCACTATGCTACTGTACCCTTATTGAGCATATAATGTCGGTTGAGGGAGTGCTACAGTGTCAGAGGTGCCATCTTTTGGGTGAGGCATTAAACCAAGGTTCTGTCTGTCTGTTCAGATGGATATAAGAGATCCTATGGCATTATTTGAAGAGGAGCTCTCCCTGTGACCTCCTTCAACTAACCCCACCAAAAAAAGGTTAAAAGAAAGCTTTGCTTTTGTGGGGTTTTGCTTTGCTCAAATTGCCTGCCATGTTTGCCTACATTACAACAGTGAATACATTTCACGTTAATTCAGTGGTTGTGAAGTGCTTTGAAGGGTCCTGAGGACATGATAAAAAACCAATGTAAATGCAAGTTCTTTCTTTCCAGGAAGGGCTGCTCTGTGTGACGAGGAAAAGTAGACATCTAAGTTTTCTTGAGCCAGCCCCGTGAGTTTGGGACCTTGCAGAATCAGCATTCTCCCAGTGACCAAATGCACTTGTTGTACTGGTCCATTCTTCTTTGCCATGTTTCAGTTTCTAGACAGCAATGTAAACATGTCACAAGGTTATCTTGCAATGGCCCATTACAGAAACGATGTACAGTACATAGAGAATGCAAGGTGAGCTGGAGTTCGTTGAAAGGGAGGAAGATAATAAAGAATTTCTCAGCGCTCCTACTCTCTCCACTGGCACCTCATGCTCCAGTGTGCCAATTTCAAAATCCTCGTCCTTGTTTTCAAAAGTCGCCCTGGCCTTGTCCCACCCTCCCTTAGTGATTTCCTTTGGCCTTGTGTTCCCGCGCATAACCTCCATTCCTCTTGCACTGGACTTCTCCTTGCCTTTCTCCCATCTGCTCTGCCAGTGGTACAGTGACTGGACTCCTGCCCATGGAACTGTCGGCCCAGTACTGTCTGTCCTCACCTCCTCTCTCCCTGATTTTAAAGTCTTCTCACACCCTTACTCGTGCCTTTGGTTCCCCATTCTTCCCCTCTTCCATCAAGCTCTATGCCCATTGAGTCCCTTTCCTCCCATTGCAAAATGTTGTGTGACATCTTCCTGTGCATGAGGAGCGTTGTATAACTGCAAGTTGTAGCTCAAATTATGAACCCTGCACTCCTCCAACTCTGGCCTCATGGAGCCCCCATTGGTGGTTGTGCCTTCAGCCATCTGGGACCTAAATTCTGGAATTTCAAGGTGTCTGTTTAGTGCCTCCAGGCAAGTTTAATTATGGTAATCAGCAATTAGGACCAAAATTGTGTGCTAAAATCAGACTTTCAAACAGGCATGTCTTATTAGCACAGCACCCATTTAGTGCCTTTTTTCACCTTTTGGCCAAAATAACCCCCATAGTCTTTGCTCTTGCTTTGAAGTTTCCCACCTTAAGTTCTCATTACCATTATTGTGTTCTGTGCAGATTTGAACTGTATAATAGGGTATGGTAATTTAATTGGAAAATATGTTATGGCAGTCGTACAGTTCTGAGAGTGAGCCACACATAACTGATCATTTTACCACCAAGCACAGGTTCTAAAGACTCGTGGGTGGTCGATGAATATTTTGAGTTGGAAAGAGTTGACAGTCTTGCTCACTATGAATAGCACTGGGTCTGCTCGATCTGCTTTATAAAAAGCAGCTGCTGTAATTCACTGCCCTCGAGCAGCGAGGCAAATGCTCTAGAAAAAGATGATAACGAAATTGAACATACTACATTTGAGTAATGATGATCTGTACTTGTCTTATGCCAATTTAGAAATCTTTGCATGGTCCTTTAGTATTTTCAGCTAGTTTTTTGTTACCAGTGATTTTCATGGGAGCTGCTGTTCTTGTAATGCACACGGTCTTGAACGTTGCAGGTGGTGTGTAGGTCTGGTTACAGAGAGGTGTGTGTGTGTGGTGAATAGCACTGGTTACAGAGTTTTCATCGCTCCACCATTGGTGGCCGTGCCTTCAGCTGCCAAGGTCCTAAACTGTAATTCCTCCCTAAATCTCTCCGCCTCTCCACCTCTCCTCCTTTAAGACGCTCCTTAAAACCTACCTCTTTGACCAAGCTTTTGGTCATCTGCCCTAATGACTCTTTATATGGATCGGTGTCACATTCTGTCTGATAACGCTCCTGTGAAGCACTTTGGGACATATATACTACATTAAAGGTGCTGTATAAATGCAAGTTGTGTGTGTGTCTGTGTGTCTATGCGTGTGTGTGTCTGTGTGAGTGAGTGTGTGTCTGTGCGTCTGTGTGTGTCTGTGCGTGTGTGAGTGTGTGTCTGTGCGTGTGTGTGTCTGTGTGAGTGAGTGTGCGTCTGTGTGTCTGTGCGTGTGTGAGTGAGTGTGTGTCTGTGCGTGTGTGTGTCTGTGTGAGTGAGTGTGTGTCTGCGTCTGTGTGTGTCTGTGCGTGTGTGAGTGAGTGTGTGTCTGTGCGTGTGTGAGTGAGTGTGTGTCTGTGCGTGTGTGAGTGAGTGTGTGTCTGTGCGTGTGTGTGTCTGTGCGTGTGTGTGTCTGTGCGTGTGTGAGTGAGTGTGTGTCTGTGCGTGTGTGTGTCTGTGCGTGTGTGAGTGAGTGTGTGTCTGCGTGTGTGTGTCTGAGTGTGTGTGTGTGTTTGGAGCATAGTTCTGTCTGCAGAGAGGGGTGTGACTGTGTTTGATGCAGCTCATTGGCTTCTCTCCAGATTCCCATTTGTACAGGTGTTTATTTATATTCCAACAAAATTATATTACGACTCAGTTTCTAAAGGATGGGGAAAGCAGTAGGCAAATGGAAGACAATAACTGATGAATGGTTATCTTATAGGTGCCTAAAACCATTCATTACTCACTGTTATTTCAAAGGTGATGTTTTTCCTCATGTAGAAATCAAATTTCAATCTATTTGAACATTTGAGGCTAGATTTTCCAATTGCACATCCATCACACGGAGCTTCACCTGCTGCTGGCACATGTTGGGAAACCGTGTGCACAGTCCCTGATCTGGTTGTGAACTCAGAACCCTGGAGTTCGGATGAAAGGGCCTCATCTCATCTCAGTTTAAGGTGGAGAACGACCTTTAATGTGAAACAAAAACAGTAGTTAGGAAAACAACTTTCTTTTGATGTAGCCCATTTCTCTCCTGCTTTGAGTGTTGCATGGAATGTAAGCACAGTTTGCCTAATTCAATTCGCAATGTGGTAAGAGAATATAAATATACGTTGTTTTTCTTTACCAGACGATGGGCTATTTGAAAATGTTCAAAAGGCTAATTAACCTATCAATCTCAGTTTTGAAATTTTCAATTGACCCCCATCCTCAACAGCTTTTTGGGGGGGGAGAGAGTTCCAGATTTCCACTACCCTTTGTGTGAAGAAGTGCTTCCTGACATCACCCCTGAACGGCCTAGCTCTAATTTTAAGGTTACGCCCCTTTTCTTTGGATTCCCCCCACCAGAGGGTGTAGTTTCGCTCTATCTACCCTGTCAAAGCCTGTAATCATTTTAAACACCTCAATTAGATCACCCCTTAATGTTCCACACTCACGGGAATACAAGCCTCGTTTATGCAACCTGACCTCATAATTTAACCCTTGAAGCCTCTCAATGGGAAAGAGTGTGATGTAGCCAAGCTAAACTGAGTAGCAAGCAGCCCAGCACTACGGCCAGCAGAGAGCAGGAGGCATACCTCAGGCAGTCCAAAGGTCTGCAGAGGAATTCTCTACCCCAGAGGGCTATGGATGCTCAGATCGATGAGTATTTTCAAGACGGAGATCGGTAGATTTTTGGGCATTGAGGGAATCGAGGGATATGGGGATAGGGTGGGAAAGTGGAGTTGACATAAAAGTTCAGCCATGATCTTATTGAATGGTGGGGCAGGCTCGAGGGTTTGTGCGGCCTACTCCTGCTCCTATTTCTTATGTTGTTAAGAAAATGGAGTCTGGTGAGATGGAACGTGTGAACAAGATGAATGATTGGCAGGTCAGGGGAGAAGCTTGGGAATTAGGATGACCCGATCACGGTTCATGACTACCGCAGCGGAGGGGAATCCTCGGCTGAAGAAAACAGAACATTTAGGAATCTCTGGACTAAACCAGGGTTCTCCTGTGAGCTGCGTCCTCTAAGCGAGGAGGGACAGCACGCCCGAGACCCCACATCAGCAGCGCAGGGTGTACAAGTCTGAACCGCTCAGCCAGATCCCAGCGGCACGAATCTCACCGCACCACTGTTCAGAAGGTTTGCTGTTATGATTCTGGCTCTCTCCCAACATTTAAATTTGCATTCATGGCAAAAACACCATTTTCATAAGGAGATTGTCTCCTATGAATTGAAACTAGCAGTTGCACTTTGAGATACATGACACATTGGAGACCACATTGAGATGTAATCTATGCCATCCTGTCGCTTCGAAAGGTAGTAAATATCACACCATCAGACAGCTATGTTCAGGCTAAAGCTGATAGTCAAATTCAGTTACAAATAGAATAATTACACAGAAACAGAAAGACATAGCAAGAAACTAGGAGTACAATAATCAACTTACACAACACACAA
Organism: Squalus acanthias; assembly: GCA_030390025.1. Taxonomy (NCBI): domain Eukaryota; kingdom Metazoa; phylum Chordata; class Chondrichthyes; order Squaliformes; family Squalidae; genus Squalus; species Squalus acanthias. Next base: position 87,812,600 of record CM059429.1, on the reverse strand, counting down.
ATTGTTTTAAACCCTCCCCAGAATTCTGAAATTTTAGGAGCAGATGATACCTGATCTGAGAGGTTATAACTATCAGGAAAGACTGAACAGACTGGGGCTCTTTTCTCTAGAAAAGAGAAGGCTGAGGGGTGACCTAATAAAGTTCTTTAAAATTATGAAGGGGTTTGATTGGGTAGATGTAGGGAAAATGTTTCCGTTTTTGGGGAGCCTAAAACTCGGGGTCATAAGTATAAGGTAGTCACTAATAAATGTAATAAGGAATTCAGGAGAAATTTCTTTACTCAGAGAGTGGTTAGAATGTGGAACCTGCTACCACATGGAGCAGTTGAGGCGAATAATATAGATACATTTAAGGGGAACCTCGATAAATACATGAGAGAGAAAGGAACAGAAGCATACGCTGATAAGGTGAGATAAAGTAAGGTGGGAGGAGGCTTATGTGGAGCATAAACACTGGAATAGGCCAGTTGGGCCGAATGGCCTGTGTGTGTGCTTTAATTCTATGTATTCTCGGGACAGCTTTATGTATTGACACCACCCCTAATCCAAAGACAAAAGGAAATCGTTACGAACGCAACCTAATCCTGAATGATAAGTCAAGAGAAACGGCCAGTAAAAAAGCCACTAAATGCTATTTTTTTCTCAACAACTTATATTTACAACATCCACACCAAACGTGACAAAATACACCCACTGAGTTGTCTTGGTTACTTAAGTATTCAGCTTTTCCCAAAGCCTATGTTTGAACTTGATACTTATCCCCAGATCTTTGGCTCTGTTAAACATGTGCAATGGGCACAATTTCCCAACAATTATCAACATTTTGCTTCAGGAAAAGTTGATATTTGAGTGCTTGTTTTAAACGGAAAGGTTGTGTGAGAGAGCGAGACAAACAAAGACCCATTCTGTATATGATCGACTGTACTGATTACACGCCTTGTTTCATTTACATTTCTCAGTGGAAAAATCAGATTGTATCTTCTGTGTTTTGAAAATGATTTGAATACAAACTGGAGGATGAATTTGAGTAGCTTTTCGATTGACCTTTTAGATAAAGGTTAAGGGGAGATTTAATAGAGGTGTTCAAAATTATTAAGGGCTTTGATAAGATTAAATAAGGAGAAACTGTTTCCACTATCAGAGGAGTGGGACTAATTGGACAGCTCTTTCAAAGAGCCGACACCGATAAGATGGGCTCCAATGGCCTCCTGTGCTGTATGATTCTATTTTCTGGCCTTGGTGTGTCGCAGCATTGGTCAGAGCTGTTGTTACTACTTCATAGTACAAGTCCGAAATCAGTAGTACAATGACCCAGTTCCTCACTGGATCTCCCATGGGTAGTGATGGAGGAAGCCAATCCCCATCGCATGTTTTTTCTGATATTCGTTTCTGGGATGTGGGCATTGCTGGCAAGGCCAGCATTTATTGCCCATCCCTAGTTGCCCTTGAGAAGGTGGTGGTGAGCCGCCTTCTTGAACCGCTGCAGTCCATGTGGTGAAGGTACTCCTACAGTGTTGTTAGGGATGGAGTTCCAGGATTTTGACCCAGCGACGATGAAGGATCGGCAATATGCTTCCAAGTCGGGATGGTGTGTGACTTGGAGGGGAACTTGGAGGTGGTGGTGTTCCCATGCGCCTGCTGCCCTTGTCCTTCTAGGTGGTAGAGGTCGCAGGTTTGGGAGATGCTGTCGAAGAAGCCTTGGCGAGTTGCTGCAGTGCATCTTGTAGATGGTACACACTGCAGCCACGGTACGCCGGTGGTGGAGGGTGTGAATGTTTAAGGTGGTGGATGGGGTGCCAATCAAGCGGGCTGCTTTGTCCCAGATGGTGTCGAGCTTCTTGAGTGTTGTTGGAGCTGCACTCATCCAGGCAAGTGGAGAGTATTCAATCACACTCCTTACTTGTGCCTTATAGATGGTGGAAAGGCTTTGGGGAGTCAGGAGGTGAGATACTTGCCACAGAATACCCAGCCTCTGACCTGCTCTTGTAGCCACATTATTTATGTTAGGCTTCTGGTCATTGGTGACCCCAGGATGTTCAGCGATGGTTATGCCGTTGAATGTCAAGGGGCGGTGGTTCGACTCTCGCTTGTTGGAGATAGTCATTGCCTGGCACTTGTGTGGCGTGAATGTTACTTGCCACTTATCAGCCCAATCCTGAATATTGTCCAGGGCTTGCTGCACGCGGGCATGGACTGCTTCATTATCTGAGGAGTTGCGAATGTCTCCTCATCTCTTCACTTTCAAAATCCCTCACCCCTTGTCTGATCACAGCCCTTAATCTGAGCTATCCTAGAGGATGAAGAAAGAAAGACTAGCATCTGTGTAGTGCCTTTCATGACCTCAGGACGTCCCAAAGCGCTTTACAGCCAAGGAAGTACTTTTTGAAGTGTAGCCACTGTTGTAATGTTTGAAGCGTGGCAGCCAATTTGCGCACAGCAAGCACCCACAAACAGCAATAAGATAATCTGTTTATCACAGAATCCCCACAGTGCAGATAGAGGCCATTTCGGCCCATCGAGCCTGCACCGACACATATCCCACCCTATCCCCACGTATTTAATCCCCCTAACACTAAGGGTCAATTTATCATAGCCAAATCAACCTAACCCGCACATCTTTGGACTGTGGGAGGAAACCGGAGCACCCGGAGGAAACCCACGCAGACACGGGGAGAATGTGCAAACTCCACACAGACAGTCACCCGAGGCCGGATTCGAACCCGGGTCCCTGGCGCTGTGAGGTAACAGTGCTAACCACTATGCCACCGTGTTGCCCTTAAAACTAACCATTTTTGGTGGTGTTGATTGAGAGATAAATATTGGCCAGGACACCGGGGTCATTTACATCCACCTGAGAGGGCAGACGGGCCTCAGTTTAATGTCTCATTCAAAAGATGGCACCTCTGACAGTGCAGCTCTCTCTCGGTACTGCACTGGAGTCTCAGCCTAGATTTGTGCTCAAGGGGGAACTAAAGACAATCACTATCACTAAGGAAAAAGTAGTGGTAAAATAATGGGACGAAAAGACAAGTCCCCTGGACCAGATGGCCTGCATCCCAGGGTCTTAAAAGAAGTGGCTGCAGAGATAGTGGATGCATTGGTTGCAATACACCAAAATTCCCTGGACTCTGGAGAGGTCCCAGCGGATTGGAAAACCGCAAATGTAACACCCCTGTTTAAGAAAGGAGGGAGACAGAAAGCATGAAACTATAGACCAGTTAGCCTAACATCTGTCATTGGGAAAATGCTGGAGTCCTTCATTAAGGAAGCAGTAGCAGGGCATTTGGAACATCATAATGCAGTCAAGCAGAGTCAGCATGGTTTTATGAAAGGGAAATCATGTTTAACAAATTTGCTGGAGTTCTTTCAGGATGTAACGAGCAGGGTGGACAAAGGTGAGCCAGTGGATGTGGTGTATTTGGATTTCCAGAAGGCATTCGATAAGGTGCCACATAAAAGGTTACTGCATAAGATAAGGGCCCAGAAATTAAAGACTGAGTGTTGACGCGGGGGTAAGGCTTCCCCGCGATCTCTCACTCCGCGTTGGCTTTTTCAGATCCAGCTCGCACGAACTTGATGTTCTAGACATCAGCTGGGCAGTGCTTGCGTATCCCACCGGCGTAGTGAATTCGTGCGAGCTGTGGGATCACGTGACTCAGTTAGAGCCAATGGCAGCACACCATCTTCCATTCATAAGTTTCACATAAGTGCTGTGAAAGCTATGAATCTTACACACCCCCAAAATAACAGCTAAACCTCAATTAAATTTAAAAAAAAACATCACATTAATAAAATAAGTATAGTTAAATAAATTAACCATTTTAAATAAAAAATTGAATTTTTGAAAAAATTTAAAATCTTTTAAAAAGTTATAAAAATAAACTTACCTGTCTTTAAAGTCTCTAAAAAAGATATACCTGTTTAAAAAAAATCAAAATAATACTTAATTCACTACTTACCTTGTTAAAAGTGGGTCTTACTCCTCCTTTTTTCATTTCTAAAATCTTCCGTCCTTACCTGCGCGTCCAAAGCACTAAGTGCACAGCGTGTGCGCAGCCTGTAGCGCGCACGCGGTGCACTGAGGAACCGCCCCCTTTTCCAAAAACCAAGTGCCGGTTTTCAGCGCATGCGCAGTGCATGCAGAAAACCGGCAATTGGTGACAGAATACGCGAGAGTACACAGTGTGTACTCTCGCGTCGCGGGACTAATTTTTGGGCCAAGAGCTCATGGAGTTGGGGATAATATATTAGCATGGATAGAGAATTGGCTAACTAACAGAAAGCAGAGCGTCGGGATAAATGGGTCATTTTCCGGTTGGCAAACGGTAACTAGTGGGGTGCCTCAGGGATCGGTGCTGGGGCCTCAACTATTTACAATCTACATTAATGACTTGGATGAAGGGACCGAGTGTAATGTAGCCAAGTTTGCGGATGATACAAAGATGGGTGGGAAAGCAAGTTGTGCAGAGGACTCAAAGAATCTGCAAAGGGATATAGACAGGCTAAGTGAGTGGGCAAACATTTGGCAGATGGAGTATAATGTGGGAAAGTGCGAGGTTATCCACTTTGGCAGGAAAAATAAAAAAGCAAATTATTATTTAAATGGAGAGAGATTACAAAATGCTACAGTTCAGAGGGACCTGGGGCCCTTGTGCATGAAACACAAAAAGTTAGCATGCAGGTACAGCAAGTAATCAAAAAGACAAATGGAATGTTGGCCTTTATTGCAAGGGGGTTGGAGTATAAAAGCAGGGAAGTCCTGCTACAACTGTACAGGGTATTGGTGAGACCACACCTTGAGTACTGCGTACAGTTTTGGTCTCCTTATTTAAGGAAGGATATACTTGCATTGGAGGCAGTTCAGAGACGATTCATTAGGTTAATTCCAGAAATGAGGGGGTTGATTTATGAAGAAAGGTTGAGCAGGTTGGGCCTATACTCATTGGAATTTAGAAGAATGAGAGGTGATCTTATTGAAACATATTAGATACTGAGGGGGCTCAACAGGGTAGATGCAGAGAGGATCTACTTTGTGGGGAAATCTAGAACTCGGGGGCATAGTTTCAGAATAAAGGGTTGCCCTTTTAAAACTGAGATGAGAAGGAATTTCTTCTCTGAGGGTCGTAAATCTGTGGAATTCTCTGCCCCAGAGAGCCGTGGAGGCTGGGTCATAGAGTCATAGAGTTATACAGCACGGATAGAGGCCCTTCGGCCCATCGTGTCCGCGCCGGCCATCAAGCCCTGTCTAATCTAATCCCATATTCCAGCATTTGGTCCGTAGCCTTGTATGCTATGGCATTTCAAGTGCTCATCCAAATGCTTCTTGAATGTTGTGAGGGTTCCTGCCTCCACAACCCTTTCAGGCAGTGAGTTCCATACTCCAACCACCCTCTGGGTGAAAAAGTTCTTTCTCAAATCCCTTCTAAACCTCCCGCCCTTTACCTTGAATCTATGCCCCCTTGTTATAGACCCCTCAACTAAGGGAAAAAGCTCCTTAGTATCCATCCTATCTATGCCCCTCATAATTTTGTACACCTCAATCATGTCCCCCCTCAGCCTCCTCTGCTCCAAGGAAAACAAACCCAATCTGCCCAGTCTCTCTTCATAGCTGAAGCACTCCAGCCCGGGTAACATTCTGGTGAATCTCCTCTGCACCCTCTCCAAAGCGATCACATCCTTCCTGTAGTGTGGCAACCAGAACTGCACACAGTATTCCAGATGTGGCCTAACCAGTGTTATATACAGCTCCATCATAACCTCCTTGCTCTTGCATTCATTAGCCGAGGCATAGAATATAAGTATCCCATATGCCTTTTTTACCACCTTATCCACCTGTTCCGCCGCCTTCAGGGATCTGTGTACTTGCACATCAAGATCCCTCTGACCCTCCGTCTTGCCTAGGGTCTTACCATTCATTGTATATTCCCTTGCCTTGTTAGTCCCTCCAAAGTGCATCACCTCGCACTTTTCCGGATTAAATTCCATTTGCCACTGTTCCGCCCATCTGACCAACCCATCTATATCGTCCTGCAGACTGAGGCTAGCCTCCTCGCTATTTACCACCCTACCAATTTTTGTATCATCCGCGAACTTACTGATCATACCTTTTACATTCATATCCAAGTCGTTAATGTAGACCACAAACAGCAAGGGACCCAGCACCGATCCCTGTGGTACCCCACTGGCCACAGGCTTCCAGTCACAAAAACAACCTTCGACCATCACCCTATGCCTTCTGCCACTGAGCCAGTTTTGTATCCAATGTGCCAAGGCACCCTGGATTCCATGGGCTCTTACCTTCTTGACCAGTCTCCTGTGCGGGACTTTATCGAAGGCCTTACTGAAATCCATGTATACCACATCCACTGCGTTACCCTCATCCACACACCTAGTCACCCCCTCAAAAAATTCAATAAAATTAGTCAGACATGATCTTCCCTTGACAAAGCCATGTTGGCTAACCCTGATTAATCCTTGCCTCTCCAAGTGGAGACTGATTTTGTCCCTCAGAATTTTTTCCAATAATTTTCCTACCACTGATGTTAGGCTCACTGGCCTGTAGTTCCCCGGTTTTTCCCTACTCCCTTTCTTGAATAATGGTACTACATTAGCGGTTCTCCAGTCCTCTGGCACATCCCCTGTGGCCAGAGAGGTTCTGAATATATGTGTTAGAGCTCCCGCAATCTCCTCCTTTGCCTCACACAGCAGCCTGGGATACATTTCGTTCGGACCTGGGGATTTGTCCATTTTCAGACCTGCTAAAACTGCCAATACCTCCTCCCTCTCGATGTTAAAATGTTCGAGTATATCACAGTCCCCCTGCCCTAATTTTATGTCTGCATCGTCCTTCTCCATAGTGAAAACAGATGCAAAAAATTCATTTAGAACCCCACCTACATCTTCCGGCTCCACACACAGATTGCCACTTTTGTCCCTAATGGGCCCTATTTTTTCCCTAGTTATCCTCTTACCCTTAATATACTTATAAAACATCTTAGGATTTTCCTTTATTTTGCTCGCCAGTGTTATTTCATGGCCCCTCTTTGATCTCCTAATTTCTTTTTTAAGTATCCCCCTGCACTTTTTGTACTCCTCTAGTGCTTCCTCCGTCTTTAGCATTTTGTATCTGCCAAAAACCCTCCTTTTTTTCCTGATCCATTCTCGTATATCCCCTGACATCCAAGGTTCCCTGCGGTTTTTGGAACCACCCTTAACCTTTACGGGAACATGCTGCCATTGTATGATCTCAATCTCCCTTCTGAAAGAAATCCATTGCTCCGATGTGGATTTTCCTACAAGCAGCTGATCCCAGTCCCTTTTGGCCAGATCCTGCCTTATCCTATTAAAATCGGCCTTCCCCCAATTTAGAACCTTTATTTCCGGCCCATCCCTGTCCTTTTCCATGACCACCTTAAATCTCACCGTATTATGGTCACTGTCACCAAAGTGCTCACCTACTAGCACTTCTTCCACTTGGCCGGCCACATTCCCTAGAATTAGGCCCAGTACCGCCCCCTCTCTTGTAGGACTTTCTACATGCTGGCTCAAAAAGCTCTCCTGGATGCACTTTAAGAATTTTGAACCCTCTAAGCCTTTCACACTCTGACTATCCCAGTTAATATTGAGGAAGTTGAAATCCCCCATTATTATTACCCTATTATTTGCACATTTCTCTGAGATTTGCCTACATATCTGTTCCTCTATCTCCCCCTGACTGTTTGGGGGCCTATAGTACGCTCCCAGCAAAGTGCTTGCCCCCTTTTTGTTTTTAACCTCCACCCATATCGCCTCATTGGAGGAACCTGCTAATATATCATCCCTCCTTATGGCAGTAATTGATTCCTTAATGAATATTGCGACACCCCCTCCTCTTATACCTCCCCCTCTGTCTCGCCTGAAGATTCTGTACCCCGGAATATTGAGCTGCCAGTCTTGCCCCTCCCTCAACCATGTCTCCGTGATAGCAACAATATCAAACTCCCATGTGTTTATCAACACCTTCAGTTCATCCACCTTATTCGCTAGACTCCTTGCATTAAAATAGATGCCTTCCAGCCTTGCTCTTACATGTTTGCCCTGTCTTCCAAGCTGACTTGTTTTTTTCTCTATATTTGACTGTACATCACCCCCTATTGTAGCTCCACTCTGAATCCCATCCCCCTGCCAAGTTAGTTTAAACCCCCCCCCCAACAGTGCTAGCAAACCTCCCCGCAAGGATATTTGTCCCGCTCTGTTTCAGGTCATTAAATACATTTAAGGTGGAGATAGACAGATTTTTGCAAGATAAGGGAGTGAAGTGTTATGGGGAGCGGGCAGGGAAGTGGCTTTGAGCCCAAGATCAGCCATGATCTCATTGAATGGTGGAGCAGGCTCGAGGGGCCAAGTGGCCTATTCCTGCCCCTATTTCTTATGTTCTTATGTCCTCAAGTCTCAGGAATGGGACTTGAACCCACGACCTTCTGACCCAAAGGCGAGAGTGCTACCCACTGAGGGATAAAATGGTGCGGTACTGCACAGTAAAATTGATCCGCTCCAAAGGGACAGGCTTGTTCGACGCATTGAGCTGTTCCTAAAACAACTTCTGCTCTCATCCTTCATGGAGTGATTGTATCCATGGGAGGGGTAAATAACTGGAATATTTTGTCTTTTCTGTACTCAGATTACTATACAGAAGGACAGTGGATTGGCTGTGACTGCCCCAAAACATGGAAGAGTTGATGTGGACAACGCCCCTCATGTTGGGGGCAACACGTGGGCAGGAGGAACTGGTCAGTAGGGATAAAGGAATTGGTTTCTAAACAACACAAAAAGATTAATGACGAACAATGATACTCTACTCACTGTAGTAATAATCCAAGTTAAAATAGAGGCAGGCTAAGAGCCTCACTGAGATCAGAGTAGACTGTAGTCTCTTCTGGCAGATAGGTGTAATTTTACGAGTGTTCACTGATAAAGCAAGCTCACCCACCACCGGCATATTTGTGGGTGACATCAATGGACGGAAAATCACCAGCGGTAGACCCCCAAATTACCAATGGGCACCAGCTGACATATTTTCCCCAATGTATTCTTGACTGGCTCATTGGAACAGGAGGAGGCCATTCAGCCCCTCGAGCCTGTTCAATTGGATCATGGCTGATCTGTATCTTAACTCCATTATACGCTTAGTATACGGTCAGTAATTCACTCACTTCGTGTGCAAGATATTTGTGGCCAGCTTTGTACTCTATGGCAGGTGGGTTGCTCATCTTCTGAGTTGGCACTTCCGCTGGGCTGCCTTGCCTGCTGGGAAATTCGGCCATACGTTGTGGACAATTTTCCGTCCTGGGACCAGATAAAATCATGGGATTGGGGGGATGTGGTTGAATGTGTGATGTGTGCTCCAGGCAGACAGGCAGCGCTCCTTGCTGGGAGTACACACTGAAATGATCTCCTACAGGTTGTCACCTGTCACCATGACTTGCAGGATGCGAATGGGAAAATGAGGACTTGTGGCCAAGTCTGGCCTTCCTGGAATTGTAACCCTCAGGTAGGCGGTCTTGTGCACACTTCCTTTGTCTTGATGGCACAACATAAATGTCAGTTTCCTCCCCAGTATATTTTTAATGGGTTGAACATAGCAGGCCGAGGCTGTTCCATTTCCCAATATGATCTCCTGCCACCCTCCCTCCCCCCACCAACCCCCCCAGACATGTGATTCTCGCCTCAGTGTAACTCAAATGCCTGCCTTCCCACACATGTGCCTCCCAGTTAACTTTAGACTTGTTCAGGTGTCACACACTGGGCGGGAGTTGTCCTAGAATTGCAGGCCCAGCAGATGTCAAAGATTAAACCTTGATATGTTTGGAACCGTTGATCTTAAAAGAAACGAGGAGGCAATCCGATAAAAATCTCAGTTTTACACTTGCTGCCGTTTTATTTTCAAGTCAACATGCATCTAGACTTGTTGAAAATAATGAAACGTGTCTTCTCCGTCGCACTGCATTTTAAAGCAGCAACCAATTTGTTTTATTAAATAGCCCTTTTTTCCCCTGCAAACTTTTTCCAGTGGTAACGGTGTTGCTTGTTATTAAACCAGTGACGGTCAGTGAGAGGTGAGCATATGAGGCAGTAACCTCCACACACCCAGGTAATTTATAGACCTGCTCCTGCCCAGCACACCATAACCTCGCAATGGTGATTGATAAGGTGCTTGAAACCAAAAAAATGACCAAGTGTTTTGGGTTTATTCGTATTTTTAACAAGACCTTAGGGTTAACATGAATGGCGCCCCAGTACAGAGAAATGCTGAAGTGAATTGAAATGTTTGATAGTAGATGCCTGCAGTACCTGACAAGGGGCAGCAATAGGGATGTAGTGTCAGGTTTCTAATGGTGATGTCGCCCATCTGCTTTGCTTTCCAGGCAGACCATTCATATTGACACATAATTATGGTGAGTCTCGGTGCTGTGCGGTTTTTGATTAAAAACACTTCAGCACCAGTTAAAAGAGAAGCTAACTGTGTCTCAGGAATTCGAATGTTGCATTCTGACCCCTGGTCGCATTCCATGTGCTTATTGCTTGATTATCCTCTTATTTCCTTCTAAATTGATGATTGAAGGGCCTCCTTCAATCTGCTTGACAAAGAAGTGAAGTGGCCACGCTGACATCAGCCAAGCAGCTTCTCACAGAGCATGCCCACTGCCCAGTCTTGGTAATAGTTGGACACTGTTTCCGCACTAATCCAGAACATTCCGCTTTCTAACCCGCCGTCTCTGCTGAGTTTTAGCTGATTGGGAACTGGGCTCAAAACCCCATTCCTGAGCTCCAAGTCAGCCTGAAGGCATAGCAGTTTCAATCCTGTACAATACACTTACATCAGAGAATCATACAGCACAGAAGGGGGCCATTCAGCCCATCGTGCCTGTGCCGGCTCTTTGAAGAGCTATCCAATTAGTCCCATTCCCCATAGCCCTGCAAATTTTTTCCCTTCAAGTATTTACCCAATTCCCTTTTGAAAGTTACTATTGAATCTGCTTCCACCGCCCTTTCAGGCAGCGCATTCCAGGTCATCATAACTCGCTGAGTAAAAAGATTTCTCCTCATCTCTCCCCTGGATTTTTTGCCAATTATTTTTAATCTGATTCTTCTGGTTACTGATCCTCCTGCAGTTTCTCATTGTTTTTCTGCATGAAACTTTTTTCTGAAACTGTCGTGAAACACCAACTGTGCGGTGTGGAAGTCTTTCTGGTCATATCACTAATTTCTAAGGAAATTTAAAAAAAAATCAAAAATAGCCATTATGGAGACTGGACTGCATTGGGTTACACTGTCCTTTCCCCTTTGGGATCTGGCTTTAAATCCTTCTCAGATTGATGGGTGAAAGACTTGTCACTCAGTGGGCTGCAAACACCCTGCATTAAATGGGCCCAGAGTCCAAGAGCAAAGAAGCTATCATCGATCTGTACAAAGCCAAAGGTTGGCCACTGTTAGAGTGCTGTCTGCCCCAATACAGAAAGGACATTAAGGCCACAGAGAGCATCCAGCCTAGATTCAGCAGGATGATATGAGGAATGAGAAACTGGTTATGAGGAGATGCTTGAGATATTGGGACCATTTCCACTGAAGCAAAGAAGGCTAAGAGGAGATTTAAGGCGTTACAAATTTGGGTGTACCGTAGATCCTTTCTCAGATTTGGTGGCGACAATCGCTGCCTTCAGCAGTCTGAGCATCTTACAGTTTTGGCAGCTGGCATGCACTGCCCTGTATCTTCTTGCACTTTACACAGAAGGTTGTCACAAAACAGCAAGAGTTGTATGGAACAGCAAAGTTCGCAAATAGAAGTTAGCTACGTGCCGGTTGTTAACTGAAAAGCTTTGTTCTTTTTTGTAATGTTTTTTCTCTCCCTGTCCCACCACGGTCTGTCTGCAGGCCTCGAGCCAGGCCCTGCCAATGTTGGTCTTGTGGTAACAGTGTACTGGCATTGGAAAGTTCATTTTGAAAGGCAACCAAACTTTCCAACCCTATAAAAATAAATGGGAGTCATACAAACAGAATGTTTTTAGTTTTTGACTGCATCTGAAGAGGGTGAAAAAGCGAGCAGCCTGTGCCAATCAAAGAAAGCTGGATCAATAGCGTCGGGACATGTGTGCAAACAAATAATGCATTCCACGTGATTGAAACCTTGTTTGAAACGAGATCCTCAGCAAAAGCTTGGGTGATGTAAAGAGACCACCCCCCAACCCCCCTTGCACCTTGGGCTGCACTGTAGCAATCTCTGGTAATATCTGCAGCACGAGTGACGGGAAAGAATGTGAACAGTAATGTGGAGTGCACTGTTACACAGGATATACAGCACAGAAACAGGCCATTGAGCCCAACCAGTCCATGCCGGCGTTTATGCTCCACTCGAGCCTCCTCCCACCTTTCCTCATCTAACTCTATCAGCATAGCCCTCTATTCCCTTCTCCCTCATATGCTTATCTAGCCTCCCCTTAAATGCATCTATACTATTCACTTCAACCATTCCCTGTGGTAGCGAGTTCCACATTCTCACCACTCTTTGGGTAAATTTACAGGCAGTTTATTCGCAACATACTTCACTCCAGCCCTCAGCTTGATGAATTAACTTCATTTACACAGCTGATGAAGTGTTCCTGCTCTGTGTAGTATTGTTGATATCGCTCACTTTTCATAAGATGAAATGCTGTGCCTTGGGGCCAGATACTTGTTGGTAGTGCAGGAGAAGCTCACACTATATCTGTGTCAGTCTGAAAGAGCATAACTTTACAATTAGAGCTCAGCAGTTCAGGGATGATGTCAGGAAGCGCTTCTTCACATAAAGGGTAGTGGAAATCTGGAGCTCTCTCCCCCAAAAAGCTGTTGAGGCTTGGGGTCAATTGAAAATGTCAAAACTGAGATTGATAGCTTTATGTTAGGCAAGGCTCTTAAGGGTTACGGAACCATGGCTGGTAGATGGAGTTAAGATACAGATCAGCCATGATCTAATTGCATGGTCTACTCCTGTTCCTATGTTCCTAGATGCCTATCTATTGTTTTACCCCTTCGGGTGGCTGGGTCTAGAGTCATCGAGTCATACAGCACAGAAAGAGGCCCTTCGGCCCATCGTGTCCGTGCCGGCCATCAAGCCCTGTCTATTTTAATCCCATTTTCCAGCACTTGGTCCGTAGCCTTGTATGCTATGGCGTTTCAAGTGCTCATCTAAATGCTTCTTGAATGTTGAGGGTTCCTGCCTCTACCACCCTTTCAGGCAGTGAGTTCCAGATTCCAACCACCCTCTGGGTGAAAAAGTTTTTCCTCAAATCCCCTCTAAACCTCCTGCCCCTTACCTTGAATCTATGCCCCCTGGTTATTGACCCCTCTACTAAGGGGAAAAGTTCCTTTCTATCTACCCTATCTATGCCCCTCATAATTTTGTACACCTCAATCAGGTCCCCCCTCAGCCTTCTCTGCTCTAAGGAAAACAACCCCAGCCTGTCCAGTCTCTCTTCATAGCTGAAGCGCTGCAGCCCAGGTAACATCCTGGTGAATCTCCTCTGCACCCTCTCCAATGCAATCACATCCTTCCTATAGTGTGGTGACCAGAACTGCACACAGTATTCCAGCTGTGGCCTAACTAGCGTTTTGTACAGCTCCATCATAACCTCCCTGCTCTTATCTCTCCATAAACGTATAGAGAAGAAGCTACACTTAAAGAAGTAGATACTAAGCAGCAGCGAACAATGACCTTCAGCATCATTTAATACTGGAGCAGGTTTATACAGATCGTTCTACCAAGGTTTGTCCCTGAGCAGCTGCCTTTATAGTATTTGTTACAAGCAATCAGTCTTCATTGCTCCTAAACACACGTGTTGTTAGTTACTGTGCAGGAGGTGTAATCCCTGTCATTTCATAGTCTGCACTGCAGAAATCATGAATTGAATAATAATTTGATCTGCCTTAACCAGCTCCATACCACTGGTGCATGTGGAATGCATTTTTATAGGAAAGTTGTTGATGGACCAGATTTTGCTGTAGCAGGGCATCTGCCGTGAGTTAGACTTGCCCCTGCACCCTTCAACTCAAACAAATTTTGCCCACAAAGTTGCTGAAAGTGTGAGCTGATAACATTGCAGTGAGGGAAACAGGGCATCTGGGACCCGAGTGAACAGGGCAAGCAACAGGGTTTCTCCTTATCCAGTCGGATTTAAGGATTGGGAAATAAACAGCGGAAGTACTGAGCAGGGTAAATTAGAGTGGGTGAATTCAACATCAAATCAGGTACAGAAAGAGAAATAAAGAGAGGGAAAGCAAGATTGGATTAAGAGGGAGAAAAAGAACAGACAGAAAGGAAAAGTAAGGGAAAAAAATGTAAATAAAAAATTTGACATTTTAAAAATCTCTCCGTAAAATTCAAAATCTGAAGAATTGAGACTCCACACTTGTAATAGTTAATTTTCAGTGCCAGAGAAGTTGATTGGCAATAAATAACACTTCTCACATTGTTAGGCTGCTAACATGTGTAATGACAAGAATTAACTTTCTGTGGTGAGTTTAATAGGCAATTAATAGGCACAAACAGCAATTCCTAAAAGCAAAATGGGGCGACGAGGGGCACGATGCTGTTTTCACGAAGCTAACGGTGGAGCATCGTAACTCGGATAGCAACTTGTGGATATTCACGTTTAACCGTGCATCTGCTCCTCCCCTGAAGTTGCTGTGCCATTTACCCATAAATAACGGCAAGCATCATTAGCCTTGCCGTTAATTTGACAGCAAATTCTGACCCAAAGTTAAGGTGTCAGTCGTGGCTCAGTGGGTAGTACTCTTGAGTCAGAGACTTGAGTACATAATGCAGGCTGACACTCCAGTGCAGTACTGAAGCAGTTCTGCACTGTCGGATGAGACGTTAAACCAAGGCTGCTCTCTTAGGTAGTTGTATAAGATCCCATGGCACTATTTGAAGGAGTTTTTCCAGTATCCTGGCCAATATTTATCCCTCAAACAATATCACAAAAATAGATTATCTGCTCATTATCACGCTGCTGTTTGTGGGACCTTGCTGTGCACAAATTGGCTGCTGCGTTTCCTACATTACAACAGTGACCACACTTCAAAAAGTACTTCACTGTCTGTAAAGAGCAGTGGGATGTCCTGAGGTCGTGAAAGGCGCTATATAAATGCAAGTTCTTTATTTCTTTACCCAACTTCCTTTGATTTTGCACAGACTGCTCCTTTTTCACCCCAGGCTTGATACAGTAGATCAGTTATCAAAAACATTCACAGACTTTTATGGGTTTGTAACTTTTCAAGCAATGTCGCTGTTACGGTAGATGTAATTTATGTGACATATCTCAAAAATGAAGCTGAGCCTTGCCGCACAGCATCCTTCGGCCCATTCTGTCTGTGCTGGAGATCAGCTAGAGCAATCCAAAACTAATCCCACTGCCCTGCTCTCTCCCCATAGCCCTGTATCAATCCAAAACTAATCCCACTGCCCTGCCCTCTCCCAATAGCCCTGTATCAATCCAAAACTAATCCCACTGCCCCGCTCTCTCCCCATAGCCCTGTATCAATCCAAACTAATCCCACTGCCCCACTCTCTCCCCATAGCCCTGTATCAATCCAAAACTAATCCCACTGCCCCTCCCTCTCCCCATAGCCAAGTATCAATCCAAAACTAATCTCACTGCCCCGCTCTCTCCCCATAGCCCTGTATCAATCCAAAACTAATCCCACTGCCCCGCTCTCTCCCCATAGCCCTGTATCAATCCAAAACTAATCCCACTGCCCCACTCTCTCCCCATAGCCCTGTATCAATCCAAAACTAATCCCACTGCCCCGCTCTCTCCCCATAGCCCTGTATCAATCCAAACTAATCCCACTGCCCCGCTCTCTCTCCATAGCCCTGTATCAATCCAAAACTAATCCCACTGCGCTGCTCTCTCCCCATAGCCCTGTATCAATCCAAAATTAATCCCACTGCCCCACTCTCTCCCCATAGCCCTGTATCAATCCAGAACTAATCCCACTGCCCCGCTCTCTCCCCATAGCCCTGTATCAATCCAAAACTAAGCCCACTGCCCCGCACTCTCCCCATAGCCCTTTATCAATCCAAAACTAATCCCACTGCCCCGCTCTGTCCCCATAGCCCTGTATCAATCCCAAACTATTCCCACTGCCCCGCACTCTCCCCATAGCCCTATATCAATCCAAAACTAATACCACTGCTCCGCTCTCTCCCCATAGCCCTGTATCAATCCCAAACTATTCCCACTGCCCCGCACTCTCCCCATAGCCCTATATCAATCCAAAACTAATACCACTGCTCCGCTCTCTCCCCATAGCCCTGTATCAATCTAAAACTAATCCCACTGCCTTGCCCTCTCCCAATAGCCCTGTATCAATCCCAAACTAATCCCACTGCCCCGCTCTCTCCCCATAGCCCTGCATCAATCCAAAACTAATCCCACTGCCCCGCTCTCTCCCCAAAGCCCCGTATCAATCCCAAACTAATCCTACTGCCCCACTCTCTCCCCATAGCCCTGTATCAATCCAAAACTAATCCCACTGCCCCGCTCTCTCCCCATAGCCCTGTATCAATCCAAAACTAATCCCACTGCCCTGCTCTCTCCCCATAGCCCTGTATCAATCCAAAACTAATCCCACTGCCCTGCTCTCTCCCCATAGCCCTGTATCAATCCCAAACTAATCCGACTGCCCCGCTCTCTCCCCATAGCCCTGTATCAATTCAAAACTAATCCCACTGCCCCGCTCTCTCCCCAAAGCCCCGTATCAATCCCAAACTAATCCCACTGCCCCGCACTCTCCCCATAGCCCTGTATCAATCCAAAACTAATCCCACTGCCCTGCTCTCTCCCCACAGCCCTGTATCAATCCAAAACTAATCCCACTGCCCCACTCTCTCCCTATAGCCCTGTATCAATCCAAAACTAATCCCACTGCCCCGCTCTCCCCATAGCCCTGTATCAATCCAAAATTAATCCCACTGCCCCACTCTCTCCCCATAGCCCTGTATCAATCCAAACCTAATCCCACTGCCCCGCTCTCTCTCCATAGCCCTGTATCAATCCAAAACTAATCCCACTGCCCCGCTCTCTACCCAAAGCCCTGTATCAATCCCAAACTAATCCTGCTGCCTCGCTGTCTCCCCATAGCCCTGTATCAAACCAAAACTAATCCCACTGCCCCGCTCTCTACCCAAAGCCCTGTATCAATCCCAAACTAATCCCACTGCCCCACTCTCTCCCCATAGCCCTGTATCAATCCAAATCTAATCCTACTGCCCCACTCTCTCCCCATAGCCCTGTATCAATCCAAAACTAATCCTACTGCCCCACTCTCTCCCCATAGCCCTTGTATCAATCCAAAACTAATCCCACTGCCCCGCTGTCTCCCCATAGCCCTGTATCAATCCAGCACTTATCCCAGTGCCCCGCTCTCTCCCCATAGCCCTGCATCAATCCAAAACTAATCCCACTGCCCTGCCCTCTCCCAATAGCCCTGTATCAATCCAAAACTAATCCCACTGCCTTGCCCTCTCCCAATAGCCCTGTATCAATCCCAAACTAATCCCACTGCCCCGCTCTCTCCCCAAAGCCCCGTATCAATCCCAAACTAATCCGACTGCCCCGCTGTCTCCCCAAAGCCCTGTATCAAACCAAAACTAATCCCACTACCCCACTGTCTCCACATAGCCCTGTATCAATCCCAAACTAATCCCACTGCCCCGCTCTCTCTCCATAGCCCTGTATCAATCCAAAAATAATCCCACTGCGCTGCTCTCTCCCCATAGCCCTGCATCAATCAAAAATTAATCCCACTGCCCTGCTCTCTCCCCATAGCCCTGTATCAATCCAAACCTAATCCCACTGCCCCGCTCTCTCTCCACAGCCCTATTTCAATCCAAAACTAATCCCACTGCCCCGCTCTCTCCCAATAGCCCTGTATCAATCCAAAATTAATCCCACTGCCCCACTCTCTCCCCATAGCCCTGTATCAATCCAAACCTAATCCCACTGCCCCGCTCTCTCTCCATAGCCCTATATCAATTCAAAGCTAATCCCACTGCCCCGCTCTCTCCCCAATGCCCCGTATCAATCCCAAACTAACCCCACTGCCCCGCTCTCTCCCCATAGCCCCGTATCAATCCAAAACTAACCCCACTGCCCCGCTCTCTCCCCATGGCCCTGTATCAATCCAAAACGAACCCCACTGCCCTGCTCTCTCCCCATAGCCCTGTATCAATTCAAAACTAATCCCACTGCCCTGCTCTCTCCCCATAGCCAATTATCAATCCAAAACTAATCCCACTGCCCCACTCTCTCCCCAAAGCCCTGTATCAATCCAAAACTATTCCCACTGCCCCGCTCTCTCCCCATAGCCCTGTATCAATCCAAAACTAATCCCAGTGCCACGCTCTCTCCCAATAGCCCTGTATCAATCCAAAACTAATCCCACTGCCCCACTCTCTCCCCAAAGCCCTGTATCAATCCAAAACTAATCCCACTGCCCCGCTCTCTCCCAATAGCCCTGTATCAAACCAAAACTAATCCCACTGCCCCACTCTCTCCCCATAGCCCTGTATCAATCCCAAACTAATCCCACTGCCCTGCTCTCTCTCCATAGCCCTGTATCAATCCAAAACTAATCCCACTGCGCTGCTCTCTCCCCATAGCCCTGTATCAATCCAAAACTAATCCCACTGCCCCACTCTCTCCCCTTAGCCCTGTATCAATCCAAACCTAATCCCACTGCCCCGCTCTCTCTCCATAGCCCTATATCAATCCAAAACTAATCCCACTGCCCACCTCTCTCCCCATAGCCCTGTATCAATCCAAAACAACTCCCACTGCCCCGCTCTCTCCCCATAGCCCTGCATCAATCCAAAACTAATCCCACTGCCCTGCTCTCTCCCCATAGCCCTGTATCAATCCAAAACTAATCCCACTGCCCCGCACTCTCCCCATGGCCCTCTATCAATCCAAACCTAATCCCACTGCCCCACTCTCTCCCCAGAGCCCTGTATCAATCCAAAACTAATCCCACTGCCCCGCCCTCTCCCCATAGCCAAGTATCAATCCAAAACTAATCTCACTGCCCGCTCTCTCCCCATAGCCCTTTATCAATCCAAAACTAATCCCACTGCCCCGCTCTCTCCCCATAGCCCTGTATCAATCCCAAACTATTCCCACTGCCCCGCACTCTCCCCATAGCCCTAAACCAATCCAAAACTAATACCACTGCTCCGCTCTCTCCCCATAGCCCTGTATCAATCCAAAACTAATCCCACTGCCCCGCTGTCTCCCCATAGCCCTGTATCAATCCAAAACTAATCCCACTGCCCTGCCCTCTCCCCATAGCCCTGTATCAATCCCAAACTAATCCCACTGCCCCGCTCTCTCCCCATAGCCCTGCATCAATCCAAAACTAATCCCACTGCCCCGCTCTCTCCCCAAAGCCCCGTATCAATCCCAAACTAATCCTACTGCCCCGCTCACTCCCCATAGCCCTGTATCAAACCAAAACGAATCCCACTGCCCCACTCTCTCCCCATAGCCCTGTATCAATCCAAAACTAATCCCACTGCCCCGCTCTCTCTCCGTAGCCCTGTATCAATCCAAAACTAATCCCACTGCGCTGCTCTCTCCCCATAGCCCTGTATCAATCCAAAAGTAACCCCACTGCCCCACTCTCTCCCCACAGCCCTGTAACAATCCAAAACTAATCCCACTGCCCTGCCCTCTCCCAATAGCCCTGTATCAATCCCAAACTAATCCCACTGCCCCGCTCTCTCCCCATAGCCCTGTATCAATCCAAAACTAATCCCACTGTCCACCTCTCTCCCCATAGCCCTGTATCAATCCAAAACTAATCCCACTGCCCTGCTCTCTCCCCATAGCCCTGTATCAATCCCAAACTAATCCGACTGCCCCGCTCTCTCCCCATAGCCCTGTATCAATTCAAAACTAATCCCACTGCCCCGCTCTCTCCCCAAAGCCCCATATCAATCCCAAACTATTCCCACTGCCCCGCACTCTCCCCATAGCCCGATATCAATCCCAAACTAATCCCACTGCCCTGCTCTCTCCCCACGGCCCTATATCAATCCAAAACTAATCCCACTGCCCCACTCTCTCCCCATAGCCCTGTATCAATCCCAAACTAATCCTCCTGCCCCGCTGTCTCCCCATAGCCCTGTATCAATCCAAAACTACTCCCACTGCCCCGCTCTCTCCCCAAAGCCCTGTATCAATGCAAAACTAATCCCACTGCCCCACTCTCTCCCCATAGCCCTGTATCAATCCAATACTAATCCCACTGCCCCACTCTCTCCCCATGGCCCTGTATCAATCCAAAACTAATCCCACTGCCCCGCTCTCTCCCCAAAGCCCCGTATCAATCCCAAACTAACCCCACTGACCCGCTCTCTCCCCATAGCCCGACATCAATCCAAAACTTACCCCACTGCCCCGCTTTCTCCCCATAGCCCTGTATCAATTCAAATCTAATCCCACTGCCCTGCTCTCTCCCCATAGCCCTGTATCAATCCAAAACTAATCCCACTGACCCGCTCTCTCCCCATAGCCCTGTATCAATCCAAAACTAATCCCACTGCCCCGCTCTCTCCCCTTAGCCCTGTATCAATCCCAAACTATTCCCACTGCCCCACTCTCTCCCCATAGCCCTGTATCAATCCAAAACTAATCCCACAGCCCTGCCCTCTCCCAATAGTCCTGTATCAATCCAAACCTAATCCCACTGCCCTGCTCTCCCCCCATAGCCCTGTATCAATTCAAAACTAATCCCACTGCCCCGCTCTCTCCCCAAAGCCCCGTATCAATCCCAAACTAACCCCACTGACCCGCTCTCTCCCCATAGCCCGACATCAATCCAAAACTTACCCCACTGCCCTGCTCTCTCCCCATAGCCCTGTATCAATCCAAAACTAATCCCACTGCCCCACTCTCTCCCCATAGCCCTGTATCAATCCAAAACTAATCCCACTGACCCGCTCTCTCCCCTTAGCCCTGTATCAATCCCAAACTATTCCCACTGCCCCGCTCTCTCCCCATAGCCCTGTATCAATCCAAAACTAATGCCACTGCCCTGCTCTCTCCCCATAGCCCTGTATCAATCCAAAACTAATCCCACTGCCCTGCCCTCTCCCCATAGCCCTGTATCAATCCAAAACTAATCCCACTGCCCTGCTCTCCCCCATAGCCCTGTATCAATCAAAACTAATCCCACTGCCCCGCTCTCTCCCATAGCCCCGTATCAATCCCAAACTAATCCCACTGACCCGCTCTCTCCCCATAGCCCGTATCAATCCAAAACTTATCCCACTGCCCCGCTCTCTCCCCATAGCCCTGTATCAATTCAAAGCTAATCCCACTGCCCTGCTCTCTCCCCATAGCCCTGTATCAATCCAAAACTAATCCCACTGCCCCACTCTCTCCCCATAGCCCTGTATCAATCCAAAACTAATCCCACTGCCCCTCTCTCTCCCCATAGCCCTGTATCAATCCAAAACTAATCCCACTGCCCCGCTCTCTCCCCATAGCCCTGTATCAATCCCAAACTAATCCCACTGCCCCACTCTCTCCCCATAGCCCTGTATCAATCCAAAACTAATGCCACTGCCCTGCTCTCTCCCCATAGCCCTGTATCAATCCAAAACTAATCCCACTGCCCGCACTCTCCCCATAGCCCTGTATCAATCCAAAACTAATCCCACTGCCCCGCTCTCTCCCCATAGCCCTGTATCAATCCAAACTAATCCCACTGCCCCGCTCTCTCCCATAGCCCTGTATCAATCCAAAACTAATCCCACTGCCCGCTCTCTCCCCATAGCCCTGTATCAATCCAAACTAATCCCACTGCCCCGCTCTCTCCCCATAGCCCTGTATCAATCCAAAACTAATCCCACTGCCCCACTCTCTCCCCATAGCCCTGTATCAATCCAAAACTAATCCCACTGCCCCTCTCTCTCCCCATAGCCCTGTATCAATCCAAACTAATCCCACTGCCCCGCTCTCTCCCCATAGCCCTGTATCAATCCCAAACTAATCCCACTGCCCCGCTCTCTCCCCATAGCCCTGTATCAATCCAAAACTAATCCCACTGCCCCGCTCTCTCCCCATAGCCCTGTATCAATCCAAACTAATCCCACTGCCCTGCCCTCTCCCAAGAGCCCTGTATCAATCCAAAACTAATCCCACTGCCCTGCCCTCTCCCAATAGCCCTGTATCAATCCCAAACTAATCCCACTGCCCCGCTCTCTCCCCATAGCCCTGTATCAATCCAAACCTAATCCCACTGCCCCGCTCTCTCCCCATAGCCCTGTATCAATCCCAAACTAATCCCACTGCCCCGCTCTCTCCCCATAGCCCTGTATCAATCCAAAACTAATCCCACTGCCCCGCTCTCTCCCCATAGCCCTGTATCAATCCCAAACTAATCCCACTGCCTCGCTCTCTCCCCATAGCCCTGTATCAATCCAAAACTAATCCCACTGCCCCACTCTCTCCCCATAGCCCTGTATCAATCCAAAATTAATCCCACTGCCCCACTCTCTCCCCATAGCCCTGTATCAATCCAAACCTAATGTCACTGCCCCGCTCTCTCTCCATAGCCCTGTATCAATCCAAAACTAATCCCACTGCCCTGCCCTCTCCCAATAGCCCTGTATCAATCCAAAACTAATCCGATTGCCCCGCTCTCTCCCCATAGCCCTGTATCAATCCAAAACTAATCCCACTGCCCCACTCTCTCCACATAGCCCTGTATCAATCCCAAACTAATCCTGCTGCCCCGCTGTCTCCCCATAGCCCTGTATCAATCCAAAACTAATCCCACTGCCCCACTCTCGCCCCAAAGCCCTGTATCAATCCCAAACTAATCCTACTGCCTCGCTGTCTCCCCATAGCCCTGTATCAATCCAAAACTAATCCCACTGCCCCGCTCTCTCCCCAAAGCCCCGTATCAATCCCAAACTAACCCCACTGACCCGCTCTCTCCCCATAGCCCGACATCAATCCAAAACTAACCCCACTGCCCCGCTCTCTCCCCATAGCCCCGTATCAATCCAAAACTAACCCCACTGCCCCGCTCTCTCCCCATGGCCCTGTATCAATCCAAAACGAACCCCACTGCCCTGCTCTCTCCCCATAGCCCTGTATCAATTCAAAACTAATCCCACTGCCCTGCTCTCTCCCCATAGCCAATTATCAATCCAAAACTAATCCCACTGCCCCACTCTCTCCCCAAAGCCCTGTATCAATCCAAAACTATTCCCACTGCCCCGCTCTCTCCCCATAGCCCTGTATCAATCCAAAACTAATCCCAGTGCCACGCTCTCTCCCAATAGCCCTGTATCAATCCAAAACTAATCCCACTGCCCCACTCTCTCTCCAAAGCACTGTATCAATCCAAAACTATTCCCACTGCCCCGCTCTCTCCCAATAGCCCTGTATCAAACCAAAACTAATCCCACTGCCCCACTCTCTCCCCATAGCCCTGTATCAATCCCAAACTAATCCCACTGCCCTGCTCTCTCTCCATAGCCCTGTATCAATCCAAAACTAATCCCACTGCGCTGCTCTCTCCCCATAGCCCTGTATCAATCCAAAACTAATCCCACTGCCCCACTCTCTCCCCTTAGCCCTGTATCAATCCAAACCTAATCCCACTGCCCCGCTCTCTCTCCATAGCCCTATATCAATCCAAAACTAATCCCACTGCCCACCTCTCTCCCCATAGCCCTGTATCAATCCAAAACAACTCCCACTGCCCCGCTCTCTCCCCATAGCCCTGCATCAATCCAAAACTAATCCCACTGCCCTGCTCTCTACCCATAGCCCTGTATCAATCCAAAACTAATCCCACTGCCCCGCACTCTCCCCATAGCCCTGTATCAATCCAAAACTAATCCCACTGCCCCGCTCTCTCCCCATAGCCCTGTATCAATCCAGAACTAATCCCACTGCCCCGCTCTCTCCCCATAGCCCTGTATCAATCCAAACCTAATCCCACTGCCCCACTCTCTCCCCAGAGCCCTGTATCAATCCAAAACTAATCCCACTGCCCCGCCCTCTCCCCATAGCCAAGTATCAATCCAAAACTAATCCCACTGCCCGCTCTCTCCCCATAGCCCTGTATCAATCCAAAACTAATCCCACTGCCCCGCTCTCTCCCCATAGCCCTGTATCAATCCAAACTAATCCCACTGCCCCGCTCTCTCCCCATAGCCCGTATCAATCCCAAACTAATCCCACTGCCCCGCTCTCTCCCCATAGCCCGTATCAATCCAAAACTAATCCCACTGCCCCGCTCTCTCCCCATAGCCCTGTATCAATCCAAAACTAATCCCACTGCCCCGCTCTCTCCCCATAGCCCTGTATCAATCCAAAACGAACCCCACTGCCCTGCTCTCTCCCCATAGCCCTGTATCAATTCAAAACTAATCCCACTGCCCTGCTCTCTCCCCATAGCCAATTATCAATCCAAAACTAATCCCACTGCCCCACTCTCTCCCCAAAGCCCTGTATCAATCCAAAACTATTCCCACTGCCCCGCTCTCTCCCCATAGCCCTGTATCAATCCAAAACTAATCCCAGTGCCACGCTCTCTCCCAATAGCCCTGTATCAATCCAAAACTAATCCCACTGCCCCACTCTCTCCCAATAGCCCTGTATCAATCCAAAACTATTCCCACTGCCCCGCTCTCTCCCAATAGCCCTGTATCAAACCAAAACTAATCCCACTGCCCCACTCTCTCCCCATAGCCCTGTATCAATCCCAAACTAATCCCACTGCCCTGCTCTCTCTCCATAGCCCTGTATCAATCCAAAACTAATCCCACTGCGCTGCTCTCTCCCCATAGCCCTGTATCAATCCAAAACTAATCCCACTGCCCCACTCTCTCCCCATAGCCCTGTATCAATCCAAACTAATCCCACTGCCCCGCTCTCTCTCCCATAGCCCTGTATCAATCCAAAACTAATCCCACTGCCCACCTCTCTCCCCATAGCCCTGTATCAATCCAAAACTAATCCCACTGCCCGCTCTCTCCCCATAGCCCTGTATCAATCCAAAACTAATCCCACTGCCCCTGCTCTCTCCCCATAGCCCTGTATCAATCCAAAACTAATCCCACTGCCCCGCTCTCTCCCCATAGCCCTGTATCAATCCAAAACTAATCCCACTGCCCCGCTCTCTCCCCATAGCCCTGTATCAATCCAAACTAATCCCACTGCCCCGCACTCTCCCCATAGCCCTGTATCAATCCAAAACTAATCCCACTGCCCGCTCTCTCCCCATAGCCCTGTATCAATCCAAACTAATCCCACTGCCCCACTCTCTCCCCATAGCCCTGTATCAATCCAAAACTAATCCCACTGCCCCGCCCTCTCCCCATAGCCCTGTATCAATCCAAAACTAATCTCACTGCCCGCTCTCTCCCCATAGCCCTGTATCAATCCAAAACTAATCCCACTGCCCCGCTCTCTCCCCATAGCCCTGTATCAATCCCAAACTAATCCCACTGCCCCGCACTCTCCCCATAGCCCTGTATCAATCACCAAACTAATCCCACTGCTCCGCTCTCTCCCCATAGCCCTGTATCAATCCAAAACTAATCCCACTGCCCCGCTCTCTCCCCATAGCCCTGTATCAATCCAAAACTAATCCCACTGCCCTGCCCTCTCCCCATAGCCCTGTATCAATCCAAACTAATCCCACTGCCCCGCTCTCTCCCCATAGCCCTGTATCAATCCAAAACTAATCCCACTGCCCCGCTCTCTCCCCAAAGCCCGTATCAATCCCAAACTAATCCCACTGCCCCGCTCTCTCCCCATAGCCCTGTATCAATCCAAACCTAATCCCACTGCCCCACTCTCTCCCCATAGCCCTGTATCAATCCAAAACTAATCCCACTGCCCCGCTCTCTCCCCATAGCCCTGTATCAATCCAAACTAATCCCACTGCCCCGCTCTCTCCCCATAGCCCTGTATCAATCCAAAACTAATCCCACTGCCTGCCCTCTCCCCATAGCCCTGTATCAATCCAAAACTAATCCCACTGCCCCGCTCTCTCCCCATAGCCCCGTATCAATCCCAAACTAATCCACTGCCCCGCTGTCTCCCCATAGCCCTGTATCAATCCAAAACTAATCCCACTACCCCACTCTCTCCCCATAGCCCTGTATCAATCCCAAACTAATCCCACTGCCCCGCACTCTCCCCATAGCCCTGTATCAATCCCAAACTAATCCCACTGCCCTGCTCTCTCCCCATAGCCCTGTATCAATCCAAACTAATCCCACTGCCCCACTCTCTCCCCATAGCCCTGTATCAATCCAAAACTAATCCCACTGCCCCACTCTCTCCCCATAGCCCTGTATCAATCCAAAACTAATCCCACTGCCCCACTCTCTCCCCATAGCCCTGTATCAATCCAAACTAATCCCACTGCCCCGCTCTCTCCCATAGCCCTGTATCAATCCCAAACTAATCCCACTGCCCTGCTCTCTCCCCATAGCCCTGTATCAATCCAAAACTAATCCCACTGCCCCGCTCTCTCCCCATAGCCCTGTATCAATCCCAAACTAATCCCACTGCCCCTCTCTCTCCCCATAGCCCTGTATCAATCCCAAACTAATCCACTGCCCCGCTCTCTCCCCATAGCCCTGTATCAATCCAAACTAATCCCACTGCCCCAGCTCTCTCCCCAAAGCCCTGTATCAATCCCAAACTAATCCACTGCCCGCTCTCTCCCCATAGCCCTGTATCAATCCAAAACTAATCCCACTGCCCCGCTCTCTCCCCAAAGCCCGTATCAATCCCAAACTAATCCCACTGCCCCGCTCTCTCCCCATAGCCCTGTATCAATCCAAAACTAATCCCACTGCCCCGCTCTCTCCCCATAGCCCTGTATCAATCCAAAACTAATCCCACTGCCCCGCTCTCTCCCCATAGCCCTGTATCAATCCAAAACTAATCCCACTGCCCTGCTCTCTCCCCATAGCCCTGTATCAATCCAAAACTAATCCCACTGCCCTGCTCTCTCCCCATAGCCCTGTATCAATCCAAAACTAATCCCACTGCCCCGCTCTCTCCCCATAGCCCTGTATCAATCCAAAACTAATCCCACTGCCCCGCTCTCTCCCCATAGCCCTGTATCAATCCAAAACTAATCCCACTGCCACGCTCTCTCCCATAGCCCTGTATCAATCCAAAACTAATCCCACTGCCCCGCTCTCTCCCATAGCCCTGTATCAATCCAAAACTAATCCCACTGCCCCGCTCTCTCCCCATAGCCCTGTATCAATCCAAAACTAATCCCACTGCCCCACTCTCTCCCCATAGCCCTGTATCAATCCCAAACTAATCCCACTGCCCCTGCTCTCTCCCCATAGCCCTGTATCAATCCAAAACTAATCCCACTGCCCTGCTCTCTCCCCATAGCCCTGTATCAATCCAAAACTAATCCCACTGCCCCGCTCTCTCCCCATAGCCCTGTATCAATCCAAAACTAATCCCACTGCCCTGCTCTCTCCCCATAGCCCTGTATCAATCCAAAACTAATCCCACTGCCCCGCTCTCTCCCCATAGCCCTGTATCAATCCAAAACTAATCCCACTGCCCCGCTCTCTCCCCATAGCCCTGTATCAATCCAAACTAATCCCACTGCCCCGCTCTCTCCCCATAGCCCTGTATCAATCCAAACCTAATCCCACTGCCCCACTCTCTCCCCAGAGCCCTGTATCAATCCAAAACTAATCCCACTGCCCCGCCCTCTCCCCATAGCCAAGTATCAATCCAAAACTAATCTCACTGCCCCGCTCTCTCCCCATAGCCCTGTATCAATCCAAAACTAATCCCACTGCCCCGCTCTCTCCCCATAGCCCTGTATCAATCCCAAACTATTCCCACTGCCCCGCACTCTCCCCATAGCCCTGTATCAATCCAAAACTAATCCCACTGCTCCGCTCTCTCCCCATAGCCCTGTATCAATCCAAAACTAATCCCACTGCCCCGCTGTCTCCCCATAGCCCTGTATCAATCCAAAACTAATCCCACTGCCCTGCCCTCTCCCCATAGCCCTGTATCAATCCCAAACTAATCCCACTGCCCCGCTCTCTCCCCATAGCCCTACATCAATCCAAAACTAATCCCACTGCCCCGCTCTCTCCCCAAAGCCCTGTATCAATCCCAAACTAATCCTACTGCCCCGCTCACTCCCCATAGCCCTGTATCAATCCAAACCTAATCCCACTGCCCCACTCTCTCCCCATAGCCCTGTATCAATCCAAAACTAATCCCACTGCCCCGCTGTCTCCCCATAGCCCTGTATCAATCCAAACTTATCCCACTGCCCCGCTCTCTCCCCATAGCCCTGTATCAATCCAAAACTAATCCCACTGCCCCAGCTCTCTCCCCATAGCCCTGTATCAATCCCAAACTAATCCCACTGCCCCGCTCTCTCCCCATAGCCCTGTATCAATCCAAAACTAATCCCACTGCCCCGCTCTCTCCCCATAGCCCTGTATCAATCCAAAACTAATCCCACTGCCCTGCTCTCTCCCCATAGCCCTGTATCAATCCAAAACTAATCCCACTGCCCTGCTCTCTCCCCATAGCCCTGTATCAATCCAAACTAATCCCACTGCCCCGCTCTCTCCCCATAGCCCTGTATCAATCCAAAACTAATCCCACTGCCCCGCTCTCTCCCCATAGCCCTGTATCAATCCAAAACTAATCCCACTGCCCCGCTCTCTCCCCATAGCCCTGTATCAATCCAAACTAATCCCACTGCCCCGCTCTCTCCCCATAGCCCTGTATCAATCCAAACTAATCCCACTGCCCCGCTCTCTCCCCATAGCCCTGTATCAATCCAAACTAATCCCACTGCCCCGCTCTCTCCCCATAGCCCGTATCAATCCAAAACTAACCCACTGCCCCGCTCTCTCCCCATAGCCCTGTATCAATCAAAACTAATCCCACTGCCCTGCTCTCTCCCCATAGCCCATTATCAATCCAAAACTAATCCCACTGCCCCACTCTCTCCCCAAAGCCCTGTATCAATCCAAAACTAATCCCACTGCCCCGCTCTCTCCCCATAGCCCTGTATCAATCCAAAACTAATCCCAGTGCCACGCTCTCTCCCAATAGCCCTGTATCAATCCAAAACTAATCCCACTGCCCCACTCTCTCCCCAAAGCCCTGTATCAATCCAAAACTAATCCCACTGCCCCGCTCTCTCCCAATAGCCCTGTATCAATCCAAAACTAATCCCACTGCCCCACTCTCTCCCCATAGCCCTGTATCAATCCCAAACTAATCCCACTGCCCTGCTCTCTCCCATAGCCCTGTATCAATCCAAAACTAATCCCACTGCCGCTGCTCTCTCCCCATAGCCCTGTATCAATCCAAAACTAATCCCACTGCCCCACTCTCTCCCCATAGCCCTGTATCAATCCAAACCTAATCCCACTGCCCCGCTCTCTCTCCATAGCCCTATATCAATCCAAAACTAATCCCACTGCCCCGCTCTCTCCCCATAGCCCTGTATCAATCCAAAACTAATCCCACTGCCCCGCTCTCTCCCCATAGCCCTGTATCAATCCAAACTAATCCCACTGACCCTGCTCTCTCCCCATAGCCCTGTATCAATCCAAAACTAATCCCACTGCCCTGCTCTCTCCCCATAGCCCTGTATCAATCCAAAACTAATCCCACTGCCCCACTCTCTCCCCATAGCCCTGTATCAATCCCAAACTAATCCTACTGCCCCACTGTCTCCCCATAGCCCTGTATCAATCCAAAACTAATCCCACTGCCCCGCTCTCTCCCCAAAGCCCTGTATCAATCCAAAACTAATCCCACTGCCCCACTCTCTCCCCATAGCCCTGTATCAATCCAAACTAATCCCACTGCCCCGCACTCTCCCCATGGCCCTATATCAATCCAAAACTAATCCCACTGCCCTGCCCTCTCCCAAGAGCCCTGTATCAATCCAAAACTAATCCCACTGCCCTGCCCTCTCCCAATAGCCTTGTATCAATCCCAAACTAATCCCACTGCCCCGCTCTCTCCCCATAGCCCTTTATCAATCCAAACCTAATCCCACTGCCCCGCTCTCTCCCCAAAGCCCCGTATCAATCCCAAACTAATCCTACTGCCCCACTCTCTCCCCATAGCCCTGTATCAATCCAAAACTAATCCCACTGCCCCGCTCTCTCCCCATAGCCCTGTATCAATCCAAAACTAATCCCACTGCCTCGCTCTCTCCCCATCGCCCTGTATCAATCCAAAACTAATCCCACTGCCCCGCCCTCTCCCCATAGCCCTGTATCAATCCCAAACTATTCCCACTGCCCCGCACTCTCCCCACAGCCCTATATCATTCCCAAACTAATCCCACTGCCATGCTCTCTCCCCATTGCCCTATATCAATCCAAAACTAATCCCACTGCCCCACTCTCTCCCCATAGCCCTGTATCAATCCAAAACTAATCCCACTGCCCCTCTCTCTCCCCATAGCCCTGTATCAATCCAAAACTAATCCCACTGCCCCGCTCTCTCCCCATAGCCCTGTATCAATCCAAACTAATCCACTGCCCCGCTCTCTCCCCATAGCCCTGTATCAATCCAAAACTAATCCCACTGCCCTGCTCTCTCCCCATAGCCCTGTATCAATCCAAAACTAATCCCACTGCCCCGCTCTCTCCCCATAGCCCTGTATCAATCCAAAACTAATCCCACTGCCCAGCTCTCTCCCATAGCCCTGTATCAATCCCAAACTAATCCACTGCCCCGCTCTCTCCCCATAGCCCTGTATCAATCCAAAACTAATCCCACTGCCCCACTCTCTCCCCAAAGCCCTGTATCAATCCCAAACTAATCCTACTGCCCCGCTGTCTCCCCATAGCCCTGTATCAATCCAAACTAATCCCACTGCCCCGCTCTCTCCCCATAGCCCTGTATCAATCCCAAACTAATCCCACTGCCCCGCTCTCTCCCCATAGCCCTGTATCAATCCAAAACTAATCCCACTGCCCCGCTCTCTCCCCATAGCCCTGTATCAATCCCAAACTAATCCCACTGCCCCGCTCTCTCCCCATAGCCCTGTATCAATCCAAAACTAATCCCACTGCCCTGCTCTCTCCCCATAGCCCTGTATCAATCCAAACTAATCCCACTGCCCCTGCTCTCTCCCCATAGCCCTGTATCAATCCAAAACTAATCCCACTGCCCCAGCTCTCTCCCCATAGCCCTGTATCAATCCAAACTAATCCCACTGCCCCGCTCTCTCCCCATAGCCCTGTATCAATCCAAACTAATCCCACTGCCCCGCTCTCTCCCCATAGCCCTGTATCAATCCAAAACTAATCCCACTGCCCCTCTCTCTCCCATAGCCCTGTATCAATCCAAAACTAATCCCACTGCCCCGCTCTCTCCCAATAGCCCTGTATCAAACCAAAACTAATCCCACTGCCCCACTCTCTCCCCATAGCCCTGTATCAATCCCAAACTAATCCCACTGCCCTGCTCTCTCTCCATAGCCCTGTATCAATCCAAAACTAATCCCACTGCGCTGCTCTCTCCCCATAGCCCTGTATCAATCCAAAACTAATCCCACTGCCCCACTCTCTCCCCTTAGCCCTGTATCAATCCAAACCTAATCCCACTGCCCCGCTCTCTCTCCATAGCCCTGTATCAATCCAAAACTAATCCCACTGCCCACCTCTCTCCCCATAGCCCTGTATCAATCCAAAACAACTCCCACTGCCCCGCTCTCTCCCCATAGCCCTGCATCAATCCAAAACTAATCCCACTGCCCTGCTCTCTACCCATAGCCCTGTATCAATCCAAAACTAATCCCACTGCCCCGCACTCTCCCCATAGCCCTGTATCAATTCAAAACTAATCCCACTGCCCTGCTCTCTCCCCATAGCCAATTATCAATCCATAACTAATCCCACTGCCCCACTCTCTCCCCAAAGCCCTGTATCAATCCAAAACTATTCCCACTGCCCCGCTCTCTCCCCATAGCCCTGTATCAATCCAAAACTAATCCCAGTGCCACGCTCTCTCCCAATAGCCCTGTATCAATCCAAAACTAATCCCACTGCCCCACTCTCTCTCCAAAGCACTGTATCAATCCAAAACTATTCCCACTGCCCCGCTCTCTCCCAATAGCCCTGTATCAAACCAAAACTAATCCCACTGCCCCACTCTCTCCCCATAGCCCTGTATCAATCCCAAACTAATCCCACTGCCCTGCTCTCTCTCCATAGCCCTGTATCAATCCAAAACTAATCCCACTGCGCTGCTCTCTCCCCATAGCCCTGTATCAATCCAAAACTAATCCCACTGCCCCACTCTCTCCCCTTAGCCCTGTATCAATCCAAACCTAATCCCACTGCCCCGCTCTCTCCCCATAGCCCTGTATCAATCCAAACTAATCCCACTGCCCAGCTCTCTCCCCATAGCCCTGTATCAATCCCAAACTAATCCCACTGCCCCGCTCTCTCCCCATAGCCCTGTATCAATCCAAAACTAATCCCACTGCCCGCTCTCTCCCCATAGCCCTGTATCAATCCCAAACTAATCCCACTGCCCCGCTCTCTCCCCATAGCCCTGTATCAATCCAAAACTAATCCCACTGCCCCGCTCTCTCCCCATAGCCCTGTATCAATCCAAAACTAATCCCACTGCCCCGCTCTCTCCCCATAGCCCTGTATCAATCCAAACTAATCCCACTGCCCAGCTCTCTCCCCATAGCCCTGTATCAATCCCAAACTAATCCCACTGCCCCGCTCTCTCCCCATAGCCCTGTATCAATCCCAAACTAATCCCACTGCCCGCTCTCTCCCCATAGCCCTGTATCAATCCAAACTAATCCCACTGCCCCGCTCTCACCCCATAGCCCTGTATCAATCCCAAACTATTCCCACTGCCCCGCACTCTCCCCATAGCCCTAAACCAATCCAAAACTAATACCACTGCTCCGCTCTCTCCCCATAGCCCTGTATCAATCCAAAACTAATCCCACTGCCCCGCTGTCTCCCCATAGCCCTGTATCAATCCAAAACTAATCCCACTGCCCTGCCCTCTCCCCATAGCCCTGCATCAATCCAAAACTAATCCCACTGCCCCGCTCTCTCCCCATAGCCCCGTATCAATCCCAAACTAATCCTACTGCCCCGCTCACTCCCCATAGCCCTGTATCAATCCAAACCTAATCCCACTGCCCCACTCTCTCCCCATAGCGCTGTATCAATCCAAAACTAATCCCACTGCCCCGCTGTCTCCCCATAGCCCTGTATCAATCCAGCACTTATCCCAGTGCCCCGCTCTCTCCCCATAGCCCTGCATCAATCCAAAACTAATCCCACTGCCTTGCCCTCTCCCAATAGCCCTGTATCAATCCCAAACTAATCCCACTGCCCCGCTCTCTCCCCATAGCCCGTATCAATCCCAAACTAATCCCACTGCCCCGCTCTCTCCCCATAGCCCTGTATCAATCCAAAACTAATCCCACTGCCCCACTCTCTCCCATAGCCCTGTATCAATCCCAAACTAATCCCACTGCCCCGCTCTCTCCCATAGCCCTGTATCAATCCAAAACTAATCCCACTGCCCGCTCTCTCCCCATAGCCCTGTATCAATCCAAAACTAATCCCACTGCCCTGCTCTCTCCCCATAGCCCTGTATCAATCCAAACCTAATCCCACTGCCCCGCTCTCTCCCCATAGCCCTGTATCAATCCAAAACTAATCCCACTGCCCCGCTCTCTCCCCATAGCCCTGTATCAATCCAAACTAATCCCACTGCCCCACTCTCTCCCCATAGCCCTGTATCAATCCAAACTAATCCCACTGCCCCGCTCTCTCCCATAGCCCTGTATCAATCCAAACTAATCCCACTGCCCCGCTCTCTCCCCAATGCCCCGTATCAATCCCAAACTAACCCCACTGCCCCGCTCTCTCCCCATAGCCCCGTATCAATCCAAAACTAACCCCACTGCCCCGCTCTCTCCCCATAGCCGTGTATCAATTCAAAACTAATCCCACTGCCCTGCTCTCTCCCCATAGCCAATTATCAATCCAAAACTAATCCCACTGCCCCACTCTCTCCCCAAAGCCCTGTATCAATCCAAAACTATTCCCACTGCCCCGCTCTCTCCCCATAGCCCTGTATCAATCCAAAACTAATCCCAGTGCCACGCTCTCTCCCAATAGCCCTGTATCAATCCAAAACTAATCCCACTGCCCCACTCTCTCCCCAAAGCCCTGTATCAATCCAAAACTAATCCCACTGCCCCGCTCTCTCCCAATAGCCCTGTATCAAACCAAAACTAATCCCACTGCCCCACTCTCTCCCCATAGCCCTGTATCAATCCCAAACTAATCCCACTGCCCTGCTCTCTCTCCATAGCCCTGTATCAATCCAAAACTAATCCCACTGCGCTGCTCTCTCCCCATAGCCCTGTATCAATCCAAAACTAATCCCACTGCCCCACTCTCTCCCCTTAGCCCTGTATCAATCCAAACCTAATCCCACTGCCCCGCTCTCTCTCCATAGCCCTATATCAATCCAAAACTAATCCCACTGCCCACCTCTCTCCCCATAGCCCTGTATCAATCCAAAACAACTCCCACTGCCCCGCTCTCTCCCCATAGCCCTGCATCAATCCAAAACTAATCCCACTGCCCTGCTCTCTACCCATAGCCCTGTATCAATCCAAAACTAATCCCACTGCCCCGCACTCTCCCCATGGCCCTGTATCAATCCAAAACTAATCCCACTGCCCCGCTCTCTCCCCATAGCCCTGTATCAATCCAGAACTAATCCCACTGCCCCGCTCTCTCCCCATAGCCCTGTATCAATCCAAACCTAATCCCACTGCCCCACTCTCTCCCCAGAGCCCTGTATCAATCCAAAACTAATCCCACTGCCCCGCCCTCTCCCCATAGCCAAGTATCAATCCAAAACTAATCTCACTGCCCGCTCTCTCCCCATAGCCCTTTATCAATCCAAAACTAATCCCACTGCCCCGCTCTCTCCCCATAGCCCTGTATCAATCCCAAACTATTCCCACTGCCCCGCACTCTCCCCATAGCCCTAACCAATCCAAACTAATACCACTGCCCGCTCTCTCCCCATAGCCCTGTATCAATCCAAAACTAATCCCACTGCCCCGCTCTCTCCCCAAAGCCCGTATCAATCCAAACTAATCCTACTGCCCCGCTCTCTCCCCAAAGCCCTGTATCAATCCAAAACTATTCCCACTGCCCCGCTCTCTCCCCATAGCCCTGTATCAATCCAAAACTAATCCCACTGCCCTGCTCTCTCCCCATAGCCCTGTATCAATCCAAAACTAATCCCACTGCCCTGCTCTCTCCCCATAGCCCTGTATCAATCCAAACTAATCCGACTGCCCCGCTCTCTCCCCATAGCCCTGTATCAATTCAAAACTAATCCCACTGCCCCGCTCTCTCCCCAAAGCCCCGTATCAATCCCAAACTAACCCCACTGACCCGCTCTCTCCCCATAGCCCGACATCAATCCAAAACTAACCCACTGCCCCGCTCTCTCCCCATCGCCCTGTATCAATTCAAAGCTAATCCCACTGCCCTGCTCTCTCCCCATAGCCCTGTATCAATCCAAAACTAATCCCACTGCCCCGCTCTCTCCCCTTAGCCCTGTATCAATCC
The DNA here is from genome assembly GCA_030390025.1 of Squalus acanthias. Taxonomy (NCBI): domain Eukaryota; kingdom Metazoa; phylum Chordata; class Chondrichthyes; order Squaliformes; family Squalidae; genus Squalus; species Squalus acanthias. The sequence goes on along the minus strand of CM059429.1, from coordinate 87,776,878 downwards.
AAAACTAATCCCACTGACCCGCTCTCTCCCCGTAGCCCTGTATCAATCCAAACCTAATCCCACTGCCGCTCTCTCTCCCCACAGCCCTGTATCAATCCAAAACTAATCCCACTGCCCCGCTCTCTCCCCTTAGCCCTGTATCAATCCCAAACTAATCCCACTGCCCCACTCTCTCCCCATCGCCCTGTATCAATCCAAAACTAATCCCACGGCCCTGCCCTCTCCCAATAGCCCTGTATCAATCCAAACCTAATCCCACTGCCCTGCTCTCCCCCCATAGCCCTGTATCAATTCAAAACTAATCCCACTGCCCCGCTCTCTCCCCAAAGCCCCGTATCAATCCCAAACTAACCCCACTGACCCGCTCTCTCCCCATAGCCCGACATCAATCCAAAACTTACCCCACTGCCCCGCTCTCTCCCCATAGCCCTGTATCAATCCAAAACTAATCCCACTGACCCGCTCTCTCCCCTTAGCCCTGTATCAATCCCAAACTATTCCCACTGCCCCACTCTCTCCCCATAGCCCTGTATCAATCCAAAACTAATCCCACAGCCCTGCCCTCTCCCAATAGCCCTGTATCAATCCAAACCTAATCCCACTGCCCTGCTCTCCCCCCATAGCCCTGTATCAATCCAAAACTAATCCCACAGCCCTGCCCTCTCCCAATAGCCCTGTATCAATCCAAAACTAATCCCACTGCCCTGCACTCTCCCCATAGCCCTATATCAATCCAAAACTAATCCCACTGTCCTGCCCTGCCCTCTCCCAATAGCCCTGTATCAATCCAAACCTAATCCCACTGCCCCGCTCTCTCCATAGCCCGATATCAGTCCAAAACTAATCCCACTGACCCGCTCTCTCCCCATAGCCCTGTATCAATCCAAAACTAATCCCACTGCCCCGCTCTCTCCCCATAGCCCTGTATCAATCCAAAACTAATCCCACTGCCCCTCTCTCTCCCCATAGCCCTGTATCAATCCAAACCTAATCCCACTGCCCCGCTCTCTCCCCATAGCCCTGTATCAATCCCAAACTAATCCCACTGCCCCGCTCTCTCCCCATAGCCCTGTATCAATCCAAAACTAATCCCACTGCCCCTCTCTCTCCCCATAGCCCTGTATCAATCCAAAACTAATCCCACTGCCCCTCTCTCTCCCCATAGCCCTGTATCAATCCAAAACTAATCCCACTGCCCCGCTCTCTCCCCATAGCCCTGTATCAATCCCAAACTAATCCCACTGCCCTGCTCTCTCCCCATAGCCCTGTATCAATCCAAAACTAATCCCACTGCCCCAATCTCTCCCCAAAGCCCTGTATCAATCCCAAACTAATCCTACTGCCCCACTGTCTCCCCATAGCCCTGTATCAATCCAAAACTACTCCCACTGCCCTGCTCTCTCCCCAAAGCCTTGTATCAATCCAAAACTAATCCCACTGCCCCACTCTCTCCCCATAGCCCTGTATCAATCCAAAACTAATCCCACTGCCCCACTCTCTCCCCATCGCCCTGTATCAATCCAAAACTAATCCCACTGCCCCTCTCTGTCCCCATAGCCCTGTATCAATCCAAAACTAATCCCACTGCCCCGCTCTCTCCCCATAGCCCTGTATCAATCCCAAACTATTCCCACTGCCCCGCACTCTCCCCATGGCCCTATATCAATCCAAAACTAATCCCACTGCCCTGCCCTCTCCCAAGAGCCCTGTATCAATCCAAAACTAATCCCACTGCCCTGCCCTCTCCCAATAGCCTTGTATCAATCCCAAACTAATCCCACTGCCCCGCTCTCTCCCCAAGCCCTGTATCAATCCCAAACTAATCCACTGCCCCTCTCTCTCCCCATAGCCCTGTATCAATCCAAACTAATCCCACTGCCCCGCTCTCTCCCCATAGCCCTGTATCAATCCAAAACTAATCCCACTGCCCGCTCTCTCCCCATCGCCCTGTATCAATCCCAAACTAATCCCACTGCCCCGCTCTCTCCCCATAGCCCTGTATCAATCCCAAACTAATCCCACTGCCCCGCTCTCTCCCCACAGCCCTGTATCAATCCCAAACTAATCCCACTGCCCTGCTCTCTCCCCATAGCCCTGTATCAATCCAAACTAATCCCACTGCCCCGCTCTCTCCCCATAGCCCTGTATCAATCCAAAACTAATCCCACTGCCCCGCTCTCTCCCCATAGCCCTGTATCAATCCAAACTAATCCCACTGCCCCGCTCTCTCCCCATAGCCCTGTATCAATCCAAACCTAATGTCACTGCCCCGCTCTCTCTCCATAGCCCTGTATCAATCCAAAACTAATCCCACTGCCCTGCCCTCTCCCAATAGCCCTGTATCAATCCAAAACTAATCCGATTGCCCCGCTCTCTCCCCATAGCCCTGTATCAATCCAAAACTAATCCCACTGCCCCACTCTCTCCACATAGCCCTGTATCAATCCCAAACTAATCCTGCTGCCCCGCTGTCTCCCCATAGCCCTGTATCAATCCAAAACTAATCCCACTGCCCCACTCTCGCCCCAAAGCCCTGTATCAATCCCAAACTAATCCTACTGCCTCGCTGTCTCCCCATAGCCCTGTATCAATCCAAAACTAATCCCACTGCCCCGCTCTCTCCCCAAAGCCCCGTATCAATCCCAAACTAACCCCACTGACCCGCTCTCTCCCCATAGCCCGACATCAATCCAAAACTAACCCCACTGCCCCGCTCTCTCCCCATAGCCCGTATCAATCCAAAACTAACCCCACTGCCCCGCTCTCTCCCCATGGCCCTGTATCAATCCAAAACTAACCCCACTGCCCCGCTCTCTCCCCATAGCCCTGTATCAATTCAAAACTAATCCCACTGCCCTGCTCTCTCCCCATAGCCAATTATCAATCCAAAACTATTCCCACTGCCCCGCTCTCTCCCCAGAGCCCTGTATCAATCCAAAACTAATCCCAGTGCCACGCTCTCTCCCAATAGCCCTGTATCAATCCAAAACTAATCCCACTGCCCCACTCTCTCCCCAAAGCCCTGTATCAATCCAAAACTATTCCCACTGCCCCGCTCTCTCCCAATAGCCCTGTATCAAACCAAAACTAATCCCACTGCCCCACTCTCTCCCCATAGCCCTGTATCAATCCCAAACTAATCCCACTGCCCTGCTCTCTCTCCATAGCCCTGTATCAATCCAAAACTAATCCCACTGCGCTGCTCTCTCCCCATAGCCCTGTATCAATCCAAAACTAATCCCACTGCCCCACTCTCTCCCCTTAGCCCTGTATCAATCCAAACCTAATCCCACTGCCCCGCTCTCTCTCCATAGCCCTATATCAATCCAAAACTAATCCCACTGCCCACCTCTCTCCCCATAGCCCTGTATCAATCCAAAACAACTCCCACTGCCCCGCTCTCTCCCCATAGCCCTGTATCAATCCCAAACTAATCCCACTGCCCCGCACTCTCCCCATAGCCCTATATCAATCCAAAACTAATCCCACTGCCCTGCCCTCTCCCAATAGCCCTGTATCAATCCAAAACTAATCCCACTGCCCTGCCCTCTCCCAATAGCCCTGTATCAATCCAAAACTAATCCCACTGCCCCGCTCTCTCCCCATAGCCCTGTATCAATCCAAAACTAATCCCACTGCCCCGCTCTCTCCCCATAGCCCTGTATCAATCCAAAATTAATCCAACTGCCCCGCTCTCTCCCCATAGCCCTGTATCAATCCAAAACTAAACCTACTGCCCTGCTCTCTCCCCGTAGCCCTGTATCAATCCCAAACTAATCCCACTGCCCCACTCTCTCCCCATAGCCCTGTATCAATCCAAACTAATCCCACTGCCCCAGCTCTCTCCCCATAGCCCTGTATCAATCCAAACTAATCCCACTGCCCCGCTCTCTCCCCATAGCCCTGTATCAATCCCAAACTAATCCCACTGCCCCGCTCTCTCTCCATAGCCCTGTATCAATCCAAACTAATCCCACTGCCCTGCTCTCTCCCCATAGCCCTGTATCAATCCAAACTAATCCCACTGCCCCACTCTCTCCCCATAGCCCTGTATCAATCCAAATCTAATCCCACTGCCCCGCTCTCTCCCCATAGCCCTGTATCAATCCAAAACTAATCCCACTGCCCCGCTCTCTCCCCATAGCCCTGTATCAGTCCAAACCTAATCCCACTGCCCCACTCTCTCCCCATAGCCAAGTATCAATCCCAAACTAATCCCACTGCCCCGCTCTCTCCCCACAGCCCTGCATCAATCCAAAACTAATCCCACTGCCCCGCTCTCTCCCCAAAGCCCCGTATCAATCCCAAACTAATCCGACTGCCCCGCTGTCTCCCCATAGCCCTGTATCAAACCAAAACTAATCCCACTGCCCCACTCTCTCCCCATAGCCCTGTATCAATCCAAAACTAATCCCACTGCCCCGCTCTCTCCCCATAGCCCTGTATCAATCCCAAACTAATCCCACTGCCCCGCTCTCTCTCCATAGCCCTGTATCAATCCAAAACTAATCCCACTGCGCTGCTCTCTCCCCATAGCCCTGTATCAATCCAAAATTAATCCCACTGCCCCACTCTCTCCCCATAGCCCTGTATCAATCCAGAACTAATCCCACTGCCCCGCTCTCTCCCCATAGCCCTGTATCAATCCAAAACTAAGCCCACTGCCCCGCACTCTCCCCATAGCCCTTTATCAATCCAAAACTAATCCCACTGCGCTGCTCTCTCCCCATAGCCCTGTATCAATCCAAAATTAATCCCACTGCCACACTCTCTCCCCATAGCCCTGTATCAATCCCGAACTAATCCCACTGCCCCGCTCTCTCCCCATAGCCCTGTATCAATCCAAAACTAAGCCCACTGCCCCGCACTCTCCCCATCGCCCTTTATCAATCCAAAACTAATCCCACTGCTCCGCTCTCTCCCCATAGCCCCGTATCAATCCAAAACTAACCCCACTGCCCCGCTCTCTCCCCATGGCCCTGTATCAATCCAAAACGAACCCCACTGCCCTGCTCTCTCCCCATAGCCCTGTATCAATTCAAAACTAATCCCACTGCCCTGCTCTCTCCCCATAGCCAATTATCAATCCAAAACTAATCCCACTGCCCCACTCTCTCCCCAAAGCCCTGTATCAATCCAAAACTATTCCCACTGCCCCGCTCTCTCCCCATAGCCCTGTATCAATCCAAAACTAATCCCAGTGCCACGCTCTCTCCCAATAGCCCTGTATCAATCCAAAACTAATCCCACTGCCCCACTCTCTCCCCAAAGCCCTGTATCAATCCAAAACTATTCCCACTGCCCCGCTCTCTCCCAATAGCCCTGTATCAAACCAAAACTAATCCCACTGCCCCACTCTCTCCCCATAGCCCTGTATCAATCCCAAACTAATCCCACTGCCCTGCTCTCTCTCCATAGCCCTGTATCAATCCAAAACTAATCCCACTGCGCTGCTCTCTCCCCATAGCCCTGTATCAATCCAAAACTAATCCCACTGCCCCACTCTCTCCCCTTAGCCCTGTATCAATCCAAACCTAATCCCACTGCCCCGCTCTCTCTCCATAGCCCTATATCAATCCAAAACTAATCCCACTGCCCACCTCTCTCCCCATAGCCCTGTATCAATCCAAAACAACTCCCACTGCCCCGCTCTCTCCCCACAGCCCTGCATCAATCCAAAACTAATCCCACTGCCCTGCTCTCTACCCATAGCCCTGTATCAATCCAAAACTAATCCCACTGCCCCGCACTCTCCCCATGGCCCTCTATCAATCCAAAACTAATCCCACTGCCCCGCTCTCTCCCCATAGCCCTGTATCAATCCAGAACTAATCCCACTGCCCCGCTCTCTACCCACAGCCCTGTATCAATCCAAACCTAATCCCACTGCCCCACTCTCTCCCCAGAGCCCTGTATCAATCCAAAACTAATCCCACTGCCCCGCCCTCTCCCCATAGCCAAGTATCAATCCAAAACTAATCTCACTGCCCGCTCTCTCCCCATAGCCCTTTATCAGTCCAAAACTAATCCCACTGCCCCGCTCTCTCCCCATAGCCCTGTATCAATCCCAAACTATTCCCACTGCCCCGCACTCTCCCCATAGCCCTAAACCAATCCAAAACTAATACCACTGCTCTGCTCTCTCCCCATAGCCCTGTATCAATCCAAAACTAATCCCACTGCCCCGCTGTCTCCCCATAGCCCTGTATCAATCCAAAACTAATCCCACTGCCCTGCCCTCTCCCCATAGCCCTGTATCAATCCCAAACTAATCCCACTGCCCCGCTCTCTCCCCATAGCCCTGTATCAATCCAAAACTAATCCCACTGCCCCGCTCTCTCCCCAAAGCCCCGTATCAATCCCAAACTAATCCTACTGCCCCGCTCACTCCCCATAGCCCTGTATCAATCCAAAACTAATCCCACTGCCCCGCTCTCTCCCCATAGCCCTGTATCAATCCAAACCTAATCCCACTGCCCCACTCTCTCCCCATAGCCCTGTATCAATCCAAAACTAATCCCACTGCCCCTCCCTCTCCCCATAGCCCTGTATCAATCCAAAACTAATCCCACTGCCCCGCTCTCTCCCCATAGCCCTGTATCAATCCAAAACTAATCCCACTGCCCCGCTCTCTCCCCATAGCCCTGTATCAATCCAAAACTAATCCCACTGCCCCGCTCTCTCCCCATAGCCCTGTATCAATCCCAAACTAATCCCACTGCCCCGCACTCTCCCCATAGCCCTGTATCAATCCAAAACTAATCCCACTGCCCTGCCCTCTCCCAATAGCCCTGTATCAATCCAAAACTAATCCCACTGCCCTGCCCTCTCCCAATAGCCCTGTATCAATCCAAAACTAATCCCACTGCCCCGCTCTCTCCCCATAGCCCTGGATCAATCCAAAACTAACCCCACTGCCCCGCTCTCTCCCCATAGCCCTGTATCAATCCAAAATTAATCCAACTGCCCCGCTCTCTCCCCATAGCCCTGTATCAATCCAAAACTAAACCTACTGCCCTGCTCTCTCCCCGTAGCCCTGTATCAATCCCAAA